>BQNB010043208.1:1225-45639 GCA_026074375.1 Tanacetum coccineum
GAATGATAGGATCTCGCAAACACCAAGTAGGAACATGAAGAATAAAGTAGAAGCCCAACCTAGGAAAGTTAATAAAAAGAATAGTGTTGTTGAACCTATTCGTGATGTTGATGTTATGCACTCACTGTTGAATGCGAATTCTGAACCTATTTGTGCTACTTGTAAGAAATCTATGTTTGATGGTATTCATTATATGTGTCTTCTTGATTTTGTGAAACATGTGAGCCGTGCTAAATCTACTAAGAAACATAAAAAACAAAATATTTGGAAACCTACGGGTCATGTATTTACTGAAGTAGGACTTAAGTAGAAACCAACAGGCAGAACTTTCACTATAGTTGGTAATTCATGCCCTTTAACTAGGATCACTTCAGCTAACGTAGTGCCGCCTAAGAAAACCACTTCCCACTCAGGAGAAACATAAAAACCAGAGATTAAAGTCTATAGCATGAAACCCAAAAATGTTAAAAATGTAGGTTCGAGTAAAAAAGCTAATATTGTAGAATTTAAGAATGCTAACCACTCGGAACCCAATCATACTTGGGGATATAATGCTACAGATATTCCATCTTCTTCTTCTCTTGTCATGACAGGTTGTCCAGATTTTTCTCTAGTATCTGGACTCCGAATGTTCGAAACACATGACAGGGAACCGTTCTTAGTTCATGAACTTTGTTAGTAAATTTATGGGTACAATTAGATTCGGGAACAACCATATCGCAAGGATTATAGGGTATGGTAACTATTAGTTGGGAAATGTTACTATTTCAAGGGTATACTACGTCGAGGGGCTTGGACATAACTTGTTTTCTGTTGGACAATTTTGCGACATGGATCTTGAAGTCGCATTTCAGAAAAACACTTGATTTATTCTTAATTTAGAAGGTGTTGATCTACTTTTCGGATCCCGTGACACAAATTTGTACATAATTTCTCTTGATGGAATGCTTAAAACAGCTTCAACCTGTCTTCTATCCAAAGCATCAAAGTCTAAGAGCTGGTTATGGCATTGTCGTTTATCTTATCTCAACTTTGGTACTCTTAACAAGCTATCAAAAGACGGTCTTGCACGAGGCATTCCAGGCTTAAATTTCAAAAGATCATATGTGTTCAACATGTGCATTAGGAAAAAGCTAGAAATCCTCTCATCAACCCAAAGCTGAAGACACTAACTAAGAGATACTATATCTGTTGTATATGGATTTGCGTGGCCTGATGCGTGAGGCGAGTATTAACGGGAAAAGGTATATCTTAGTGATTGTCGACGATTACTCAAGATTTACTTGGGTTAAATTTTTGAGGACAAAAGATGAAGCTCCTGAAGCCATCATTAAATGCATCAAAAATATTCAAGTTCGTTTAAATGCCACTGTCCGTAATGTTCAAACAAATAATGGAACCGAATTTGTCAATCAGACACTTCGTGAATTTTATGAAAATGTTGGCATCTCACATCAAACATCTGTTGCTCTCACTCCTTAGCAGAACGACGTTGTCGAAAGGCGAAACTAAACTCTTGTAGAAGTTGCTCGTACAATGCTAATATTTTCTAAAGCTCTATTATTTTTATGGGCCAAAGCAATCAATACAGCCTGTTACACCCAAAACCGTTCAATAATCCACCATCGATACAACAAAACTCCATATGAGCTTATGCAAGATAAGAAACCGGATTTATCATTCTTCCGCGTCTTTGGTGCACTCTGTTATCCTACTAATGACAATGACGACCTGGGTAAATTAGATGTAAAAGCTGACATTGGTATTTTCGTTGGTTACGCGCCTGCAAAGAAAGCATTCAGAATCTACAACAAAAGAACCCAAAAAATTATTGAAACAATTCATGTGACATTTGATGAGCTGACAGCAATGGCTTCTGAACAATTTAGTTAAGGACCCGAGCTTCATTCTATGACTCCTACAACATCCAGTTTAGGACTCGTTCCAAACCCTATTCCTCAACAACTATGTATTCCACCACCAAGAGATGATTGGGATCGCTTGTTTCAACCTATGTTCGATGAATACTTCACTCCTCCATCTATTACTGTTTCTCTAGTTTAAGAAGCTGCTGCTCTGAGAGCTGTGATTTTAGCCGATTCTCTTGTGTCAATTTCCATCGACCAGGATGCTCCATCATCAAGTAATCCATCAACACAAAAGCAAGAACAATCTCCAAACATTTCTCATGGTTTTGAAGAATCACCAAAAACATCAATCTTTTGTGATGATCCACTTAATGAATCTCATCATGAAGAATCAACTTCTCAAGGGTCATCATCGAATATGAGACAAACCCACACTCCATTTGAACACCTTGGTAAATGGACTAAGAATCATCCTATAGCAAATATGATTGGAGATCCTTCTCGCTCTGTCTCTACGAGAAAGCAACTCCAAACTGACGCCATGTGGTGTTACTTCGATGCCTTCCTAACTTCGGTAGAACCAAAGAACTTCAAACAAGCATTGAGCGAACCGTCATGGATCGATGCAATGCAAGAAGAAATTCATGAATTTGAAAGACTTGAAGTTTAGGAATTGGTGCTGAGTCCAGATAAAGTTCTTTTGATCAAACTAAAGTGGATTTATAAGGTCAAGACAGACGAATTGGGCGGGGTACTAAAGAATAAGGCTGGACTAGTTGCTCAAAGACTCAGGTAAGAAAAGGGAATAGATTTCGAAGAATCATTTGCACTGGTTGCTAGAATATAGGCCATCCGTATCTTCGTAGCAAATGTCATTCATAAGAATATGATGATCTACCAAATGGACGTCAAAACGCCTTTCTTAAATGGCAAGCTTAAAGAAGAGGTCTACATTTCTCAACCAGAAGGATTTGTCGATCAGGACAACCCATCGCATGTGTACAAGCTGAAAAAGGCCCTCTACGGTCTCAAACAAGCACCACGTGCATGGTAGGACATGCTGTCAAGCTTCCTAATCTTACAACATTTCTCTAAAGGTGCAATTGATCTAACACTCTTCACACGGCAAGCTGGAAACGACTTATTATTGGTACAAATTTATGTTGATGATATTTGCATCCACTAATATTCCTATGTGTAATGAGTTTTCTAATCAGAAGACCACTAAGTTCAAGATGTGATGGGGCATATGTCATTCTTTTTAGGATTACAAATTTCTCAAAGTCCTAGAGGCATCTTTATAAACCAATCCAAATATGCTTCTGAAATTGTTAAAAAATATGGTATGCTAACTACTGATTCTGTCGACATACCCTTGGTAGAAAAAAGTAAATTGGATGAAGATCTACAGGGGAAACAAGTTGATGCTACACTTTACCGTGGCATGATTGGATCCCTTATGTATCTGACATCCAATAGACCCGACTTTATTTATGCAGTCTGCTTATGTGCCCGGTATCAGGCAAAGCCTACTGAAAAGCACTTAAAAGCGGTTAAACGGATCTTTCTATACATAAAGGGAACCATTAACAAAGGGACTCTAGTACTCGAAAGGTATGATATGTCTCTAACAGCATATTCAGACGAGATCCGCGGGGGTTCTCAGCTATGTCACACCCCGTAATTTTCAGTGTCATTATTTTAACCTTTACGTGCATTATTTTGACTTTAATTACTTACGTGGTTATTTACATTCAAGACCCCCTAAACGGAAAGTTATTCACCGCGACTCGCACTAAAAAATGTCTTTTGAATGCACACCAAGTCTAAAATGAGGTTATTCTACTCATAACATATTATTATTTTACTTTAAACATTACTATTATTTTTTTTATTATATATTTTCATCGGGTATAATCTCTTTACTCAAAAAAATAAAAATACAATGATAATAAATAAATAAGTCAGTGTACTCTTAACAAGTATATTATAAACGTCATAAAAATGTTACGTATGTCATGTACCTTTACATTTATGATTATTACGTAAATGTTTATTATTACATTGGATTTCAAGCATTTATTGAAGATTATTAAAGCCCGATGACATAAGCCCAGCCGAGCCCATGTTCTAACTCTATCACAACAAGTTGATGTCCAAGGCCAAAAGGCCCATATCAACCCAATAATATCAAAAGCCCAAGTTTTATTTAACTGTTATAAAACCTAAATGAAACATGTAGAGAAGATATACAACACCGCACAACATCTCGGGTTCGGTCAAAAACACACAGACAACAACTTTCATTCATTTCTTTCAATTTGAGGTATCATTTATTAGCAGTAGCGATCATTAAATGTTGCTTTAAAATTTCTTTTTTTCATGTATCGATTAGTTCAAACTAGCTTTAAATGGCATCCTTTTTATTTTAATTTCTTTTGCATTTGGTTTATTAATTTGATATGGTTCTAGCTAGCATATTTTCAATTACGCCAAATGAGGTTTTCCAAATCTTTATTTCAGTGTTTCTGTTAAAACATTATTTTGATATAATCTATATATGAGTTTTATGTTACTTTAGTTTTATAAAGCTTTGAACCTTATACATCTTTGTTTCATGTTACATTATTTTGAAATCTATCACGTTGTCTTTTAAGATAGTCCTTTTTTTCTTGTTTAATAGTCACTTGGTAATCGGCTATGAACATTATTTTTGTCAAATTTAAATTTGTTATTTTCCATTGTTTAGATAAAGATCAGTTAGTAGTTTCTTTCATTTTTATTTTGTTTCTACTCTAGTGTAAGGAAGTGTTTTATGGATGATTAGCTGGAGACTAAGTGGTGATTTTGGGTTTAATCAATAGAGTTACACAACGGGTTTGAATCTTATAGAATGAGTCTCATTTATTCTCGTCAACTTTGCACTTTTGGTCTCGATTGTATGTTTTTTTAGTCGGTATAGGAACTGGTCGCTTAGTACTGTACTTGTTGTTTATTTCTCGAATCACTACTTTGTGTAAGGTGAGTTTATAGCCCCTCTTTCATTTATTTTACATTTGATTTATATTGCTTTATAAATCTTGCGGGAGAATACATGCTCATTACAACTTGTTTACATATTCTTTTACAATCTCTTTTACATACTTGATTGCATACTTGATTTCGCAACTCATTCATATACTCGTTTACATGAACGATTACAAACTCATTTACATGATTGATTATAAACTTGGATACATGAACGTTTACAAACTCATTTACATGATCGATTACAAATTCGTTTTCATACTCATGCCCATTAAGTCAATGCTTGGGTGTGCCAGGTAGGGCACCTAGTATGAGTACATGTCAATTAAGTCAATGCTCGGGTGTGCCAGGTAGGGCACCTAGTATGAGTACATGTCAATTAAGTCAATGCTCGGGTGTGCCAGGTATGGCACCTAGTATGAGTACATGTCAATTAAGTCAATGCTCGGGTGTGCCAGGTAGGGCACCTAGTATGAGTACATGTCAATTAAGTCAATGCTCGGGTGTGCTAGGTTTAGGGCACCTAGTATGAGATACATGTTCAATGAAGTCAATGCTCGGGTTTGATTGTCTCTATTCTTGTGAGGTATGGCACCTAGTATGAGTACATGTCAATTAAGTCAATGCTCGGGTGTGCCAGGTAGGGCACCTAGTATGAGTACATGTCCTTTATGTCAATGCTCGGGTGTACCAGGTAGGGCACCCGAAATGAGCACATGTCTATTATTTTTGTTATGAACTAAGGGGTATAATCGTAACCATACATAGTGACTATTGTATTAGATACAATGGTTATGCATACTTTACAAAAGCTTTAATTCCAACTATACTTAACTTTTTGTGACTATTATATGGGATACAATAGTCATACAAATCTTTGATTTTGACATTCATACATATATTTTTTGATGACTATTATAATAAGTGAAATGGTCATATACTATTTACAAATCTTTGATCCAACATTTACATTTACAAAAACCTATGAACTCACCAACTTTATGTTGACACTTTTAAGCATGTTTTTCTCAGGTGAATTAGATGCTTGGCTTACTTGATGTGCATTGGAGTCTAAGCAATACAGGATTCCTTTAAATCGTCATGTTTAGAGGTCATTCTCTCGCATCTTGTGCAAAGGTACTCATGAAGTAACGCTCCCAGACATATTTTTGTTGCGACCCAATTTGGGGGTGTTACAGATTGGTATTCAGAGCCAAGGTTATTTTAGGTCTGGTCTATAACCAGTACGTGATCCTTACATGATTTTAATCCTTATCTATACGTGCCTTATCTTTTCCTATATGTGCATCTACGTTTACCTAACGTTTATTTTGCCTCGCGTAGATTTCACGTTGGTTTTATATAAAAGTTATTTATATAAATAATAGAACTTTCCTTAAAACATTATGAGTGACACAATGGTCTCGTTTATTTCTAAAACATTATGAGTTACACAATGGTCTCTAAACTTTTCCCCAGGACATTATAAGTGAAACAATGGTTTTAAGCGTGTTTCTTATGACATCGTGGTGATACCGTGATCTTTAAAACGTTTTGTGAATTGACATATATTATTTTACTAAACATCGAACTTGTCACAGTTGTACTGACTTTTCGTTATTTTATTAATCCAACTCGAGTTTTGAAACACTAGCCTCATATCTGTTGAAATACATACGTCGGTCATGTAACCCCCGATAGAAGAAACATCGGCTAATTGGAACGCGACTAGTAACTTGTCACCTCGTAACGTGCCATCCTGGAACACCTACTTTTGGAACACGGCTCATTAACGTCTCATTCCTTTCTCTTTACTTCTTGTGATTTTGAAAAAAAGTTGCATCGTCAAGAAGACAACTTTAAAGTTCGGTAGCTATCAACGACTCATAACCAACGTATTGCTGACATGCTCTTTTGCCTTGAGCGGAACGAGATCAGAGATGCCGAGAACGAATCACGCATAAAGACCTTTGAGACAGATCGCGCTAATAAAGGTCACACCTTCCGACTAGAACATCATTGGGTATGACATAATCAGCAACCCCCACTCCAAAGAGAGAAGCTCGAATATCATAGCTAATGATGACATTTTTATTTTAAACATTTCTTTGAAAACTCTTGATATATTATTTGCTTCATGGTACGGATATTTCCACTCCCTCTAATAATTAATTGTTTGTACAATTAATTTCACATAACCCATTTTAACATCCTTGATATACCATTTTATTAATATATGCTTGTTCTAGCCATTTGGTATTAATTCTCCTTAATAATTAGTTGTTTGTACAATTAATTCACCTATCTCGTTTAGCATCCTTGATATATTGTTTCTAGAGATATGTCTCTTTCAACTATTCGTATTTGGTCTCTCGTTTGCATCGGTTAATCATACAGATGGCTCTCTATAGCCTTTTGGTTCATGATCTATTAGAACAAATGAATCTATGCATTTATTTTGTTGATCGAATAATCCTTTACGTTCATTTCCTTTGACTATTACTACATTTGTACGGATATTCTTGATTACTTTATGATTTTGTTGTTTTGTTATTTTTGCCTTAAAATATTTTTAAAGCTTTATTAATATGATTGTTGATTTATTTTATCTTTGCGGAATCTTGTTCATATTGAGTTAGTTTTCTGCTTTGCATGAAAATTGGTTCGGATATTCTTTCGTTTGCATTGATTCGATTGGATCATTTACTTCTTTTTCATAAATATATTTCATCTCTCATTTTCGCATTCTTTGTTTATACATCATTATACCCAAATAATAAATCGTTATACTCGATATAGCCTTTTTACATTGACAACTACTCTTTTTGGAAATTTATAGTTTTTCTGTGATTCCTTTGTTCACATTTATTATTTCATTCTTCGATCTTGATGTGCAATATTACTTGATACTTATTCCTTTGATCATTAGTACAACTCATTAGTTCTCAGTTTTCGTATGGCTTCTTATCAGTACAGATAATCCATCCTTTCTTTAAGGATTCTCGTGACATCTAATCCGTACCTACATGCACAATGTAAACATTTTATATTTTGCCTTTTATTTTATTCGGTAATCGTTGCTACCATATTTGTGTATTTTATTGCCTTTTGAGTATTTGACATAACCTAAGTTTAGGAGCTATAGTCATTACATTGAAGATATGGAGACACCACCCATACGATACAAGGTACATTGTGTTCATCGACCACCATCGCGAGCAAACTATATCAACTATAGAGGATACACCACGAGCGTTACCACAGAAGCAATTGGAATACTAATCTACATTTAGTCATATTTTCTTACAACAACAGTTACCGTACCAGCAACAAGGCCACACCGTTCGAGAACTTTCCGACAGGGTATCAATCACAACTTCTTAGACCAAGGTTGGGGTAGTCAACTCGCTGGCTCCGACACTTTACCGTGAAACGACTAAGAATATCATTCGAATACACAACAAAATACAAGCTACTAGTAATCATAGACAAAGTTACCAAGATGTGAGGATACGTTTCGACAGACGGGGAAAGCTGAATCCGCGTTATATTGGACCTTTCAAAATTCTTGCTAAAGATGGAACCGTTGCTTACTGACTCGAACTTCCAGAACAATTAAGTCGAGTCCATAGTACCTTTCACGTGTCAAACCTGAAGAAATGCTTATCCGACGAAATGCTTGCTATTCCATTCGATGAAATTCAAATTGACAACAAGCTTCACTTCATCAAAGAACCATTCGAAATCATGGATTGTGAGATCAAACATTTGAAGCAAAGCTGTATACCGATTGTTAAAGTACGTTGGAATTCATGAAGAGGTCCTGAATTTACTTGGGAATGTGAAGATCAAATTCAAAAGAGATATCTACATCTTTTCGTCGGCCCTAAACCATCGTCGAATACTACACCGTGAGCTTCAGGACGAAGCTCTTTTAACGGGGAAAGTATGTCACACCCCGTAAATTTCAGGTCATAATTTTAACTTTTACGTGCATTGTTTTGACTTTAATTAGTTACGTGGTTAATTTGACATAAAACCAGAAAGTTATCCCGCGCGAACTGAAAAATGTCTTTGAATGCACACCAAGTCTAAAATGAGGTTATTCTACTCATAACATATTATTATTTTACTTTAAACATTACTATTATTTTTTTTATTATATATTTTCACCGGGTATAATCTCTTTACTCAAAAAAATAAAAATATAATGATAATAAATAAATAAGTCAGTGTACTCTTAACAAGTATGTTATAAACGTCATAAAAATGTTACGTATGTCATGTACCTTTACAATTACGATTATTACGTAAATGTTTGTTATTACATTGGATTTCAAGCATTTATCGAAGATTATTAAAGCCCGATGACATAAGCCCAGCCGAGCCCATGTTCTAACTCAATCACAACAAGTTGATGTCCAAGGCCAAAAGGCCCATATCAACCCAATAGCATCAAAAGCCCAAGTTTTATTTTACCTGTTTATAAAACCTAAATGAATCATGTAGATTAAGGAAGCTAATACAACGCCGCACAACATCTTGGGTTTGGTCAAAAACACACAGACAACAACTTTCATTCATTTCTTTCAATTTGAGGTATCATTTATTAGCAGTAGCGATCATTAAATGTTGCTTTAAAATTTCTTTTTTTCATGTATCGATTAGTTCAAACTAGCTTTAAATGGCATCCTTTTTATTTTAATTTCTTTTGCATTTGGTTTATTAATTTGATATGGTTCTAGCTAGCATATTTTTAATTACACCAAGTGAGGTTTTTCAAATCTTTATTTCAGTGTTTCTGTAAAACATAATTTCGTTTAATCTAAATATGAGTTTTATGATCATTAGTTTTATAAAGCTTTGAACCTTATGCATCTTTGTTTCATGTTACATATTTGAAATCTCAATCACGTTTGGTCTTTGAGATTAGTCCTTTTTTTCTCGTTTAATAGTCGCTTGATAATCGGCTACGAACATTATTTTCGTCAAATTTAAATTTGTTATTTTCCATTGTTTAGATAAAGATCAGTTAGTAGTTTCTTCCATTTTTATTTTGTTTCTACTCTAGTGTAAGGAAGTGTTTTATGGATGATTAGCTGGAGACTAAGTGGTGATTTGGGGTTAATCAATGGAGTTACACAACGGGTTTGAGCTCTAGAATGAGTCTCATTTCTTCATCAGTCAACTTTGCCACTTTTGGTCTCGATTGGTCGCGTGTAGGAACTGGTCTCACGTTTTACTTTGATGATATTTCTCGAATTCACTACTTGTGTAAGGTGAGTTTATAGCCCCTCTTTTACTTGTTTTACATTTGTTTTACATTGCTTTATAAATCTCGGGGGAGAATACATGCTCATTACAACTTGTTTACATATTCGTTTACAATCTTTTTTACATACTTTTTAACACCCCCATTTTTATATATCTCAGCGGAAGGGTCATTTGGGGTGCTACGTCTTAATACAATAACTCAAGCATAGAAAACGACTCAAAAAGAGATGTTTTTAAATATAACCATTCGAAATAAAAGTTTCACAACATTCGGTTCACATATTTTCATACACAATACATCATTTTCAATGGTTTTCTCTCGATATGTTCTTTCTTTAATTGGGGCCTTCCTTCAAATATTTATTTCATTAACATTCTCCTTAATCTTATCCACCGAATTACCTTCCAGGACCAGAAGATAAACATGCTAAAAGTCAACAATAATGTTGAGTGAATCCATAATGTTTTATACTATTATTTAAAATCCGAACACAGTATCATTTATCAAAAATCATCAACGAATTTCCCCGCATGGTAGTTTGCAAAATCTGCAAACCATGGGGTATTATCATCTTTAAGAGCAATAGATCCAAGGGTTTCGAGAGGAAATGCTTCATTTATTTCCTTGTTTTCGAACTTATCTTGGTGAGGATTTTCCAGTCTTGAAAGATGATCTGCAGCAAGATTTTCTGCTCCTTTTTTGTCTCGAATATCAATATCAAATTCTTGGAGCAAAAGAATCCACCGCATCAGTCTTGCCTTAGCATCCTTTTTGGCAAAGAGATACTTAATGGCTGAATGGTCTGTATACACTATGCTTTTGGACATAACAAGATATGAACGGAATTTTTCAAAAGCATACACCACGGCAAGTAATTCTTTTTCGGTCGTAGTGTAATGAGTTTGAGCCTCGTTCATAGTCTTGCTAGCATAGTGTATAGGTTGAAAATGCTTGTTTTTTCTTTGCCCGAGGACTGCCCCAATTGCGAAGTCGCTAGCATCGCACATCAGTTCAAAGGGCAAGTCCCAGTCGGGAGCAATTAAGATCGGAGCCTCAGTCAATTTTCTTTTGAGTGTATTAAAGGATTCGATACACTCTTCTGAGAAGAAAAATGGAGTCTCTTTTTCAAGCAAATGAGTCATAGGACGGGCAATTTTTGAGAAGTCCTGAATGAATCGTCGGTAAAAACCGGCGTGCCCAAGGAAACTACGGACACCTTTCACAGTAGTCGGATGAGGGAGCTTGGCTATAACTTCAACTTTAGCACGATCAACCTCAATTCCCGACTTAGAAATTTTGTGTCCGAGAACAATGCCTTCCTTCACCATGAAATGGCTTTTCTCCCAATTTAGGGACAAATTGGTGTCTTCACACCGTTTTAACATTTTTTCCAAATGGGATAGGCATGTAGAGAAGGAATCTCCGAAGACCGAGAAGTCATCCATGAATACTTCCATTGTTTTTTCGATCATGTCATGGAAGATTGCCATCATACATCGTTGGAACGTGCCGGGTGCGTTGCATAGCCCAAAAGGCATGCGGCGATAGGCAAATGTTCCGTATGGGCAAGTAAAAGTTGTCTTCTCTTGATCCTTCGGGTCAATGGGAATCTGAAAATAACCCGAGAAGCCATCGAGGAAACAATAGTATTGGTTTCCCGCGAGTCTTTCGAGCATTTGATCCATGAAGGGCAATGGGAAATGATCTTTTCGTGGTTCCTTTACGTGTTGGCTCATTAAGCTTTTGTAGTCAATACTAATCGCCATCCGTGACCTATCGTGTAGGAATAGTTTCATTCTCTTCATTTGTGATGACGGTTTCATGCTCCTTTTTTTCTTTTGGTACACAGTGTACCGGCTTACCAAGGGCTGTCAGAGTAGGGGTAAGATCAATCAGCGTCAAGGAGGTTTTCAACATCCTTCTGTGATAACGTCTGGACTTTTGGGTTTACCCCCATTCTCTGACTTAGCACAGATGGTTTCGTTAGTCCTCTTCCATTTAGAAAGAATTTTGTGATGTACAAAATTCTGGGTTAACACCTTTATATCGGAGAGTTTCCAAGCGATGGCTCGCTTGTGGGACTTGAGAACTTGAGAAGAGCTTCTGCCTTTTCTACATCCTTTTTAATGTCTTTAGCAATGTATGACAGGCACTTTGTAGTTCACTTCTAAACAAACTGCGTATTCAAGATGGGGTGGCAGTTCCTTGAGTTCAACCTCGGGAGGTTCATCAACGGAAGATTCAACGGTTTTAGCTTCACAGAGTTTGAGCTCTTTCCTAACTCATGCAGTATGTTCTTGATTTTGGGTAGGAAGGGGGGGGGGGTTTACTATTCAAAATTGCTTTCTAGAAGCAGGATGTCCCCCTCGGATTCCTGATACGTTTGGATCAACTTCAGATGAAAGTTGGAATACTTCTTATAGAGAAGAACATAGACTCTGCTTCTTCAATCTTAAAAGAAATCACTGTCCCCGAAAGGAGTGAGATTTGGAGAAGCAGTAGAAACAATAGGCTCAAAATATGGAGTGGGATTGCCACTCGCGATCACGTTTGAAAATCCTAGGACCTCTTGAGAATACTCTTCACAAGCCATATCAATGAGTCGATTTATGTTTACGTCATGATGGTTGTATCAGCTGTGTATCTTGAAGTTTGGTCCAGTTGAATGTGATGGGCTCTTCCTTGCCAACTCGTAGGGTAATCCACTTCATAAAATCTATCAAAGCATGACTTGGTTTTCAGAAACATCGCCCGTGGAATTAAAGGTACTCGGGGGTCTAGTTCAAAATCAACAATCACGAAGTCAGCTGGAAATTGAAATTTTCCCACATTTACAAAGACATCTTCAGCGATATCGATCGGTTTCGTGAATCGAACGAGTTTTAGTAGTTCCTAGTGTCATGCAGGTCGGGGTTCAATCAGGAAGGATTAGATTTTTCCATTACAGAATAAGGCATGAGATTTATGCTCACACCAAGATCAGCCAATTCGTTGCATGTGTAATCCCCGTATTTCAATGGAATCAGATATTGGCCAAGGTCTCCAAGTTTCTGTGGTAACTTGTTGAGGATAGACCCGCTACTGAACAGTTCTCATAAAAGTAGTTATGCCATTCGCTCAATTTTTCTTGGTTTCCAATTAAGGATTTATAGTCGAAGCAAATTTAGGCATGAGCATCAAGGCATCGGTTTAAAGCTATCTCGAAACTCAAATCTCTAAAAGATTTATAGAATTTCTTCGATTTGGTCGTTGCTTTTTCATTGCGTCTTTTATCATTCTTCTGTTGGAAATGGAATTGATGCTTTAGGATCAGGAGTAACACCAGGAGCACATAGGGCTCAGATTTGGATTACGAGACTGAATTTGAATAACAGGAGGTTGGACGTCTTCGGTGCTTCCGTTATTAGCAGGAGGCATCGTGTCCTTTGTCACCTCGGCGTCATGATTAACTGCTTTCGGTCCTTGGATGGTAACACCACTTCGGGTAGTGATACCTTTTAAATCTTCCTTTGGGTTGGTAACAGTGTTACCAGGAAGAGTTCCAGAACCGGAAGTAGAAGCTGTATTAGCAGTAACAAATTTTGAAAGCATGTCAGTCAAATTTGCCATTTGGATTGTGGTTTTGACCTTGGTTTTGCATTGTTTTCAAACCACTGCATCATTTGGTGTGGACATTTCTTTCAAATTGTTTTTGACACACCGTGTTACTTATTATTTGTGGTGTCTGAGGAGCAGGTCCTTGATGAGCTACTGGTTGATTGACCGGAGGTCGATAAATCTGACCTTGGTTGAAATTGTTTCCTCTGTTTTGATTGAAGTTATTTCCTCGATTGAAATTGTTTTGACTATTTGCATGAGGATTTTGAATGGGAGGAAAACCAGGAGGTCGAATTTGATTTGAGACCATCGGAGGTCGATATAACCAGAAGTGCTTGTTGGATAATTGCCGCAGCGGCCTGGGAGCACATACTCTTGGATATTGTCATGGTAAATGTTGCTAATTAGTGGCTGGGACAGTTTTTTGTAAGAATGGGAACCTCCCCCACAAGTTTCACACTTTGTTCAACCGCTTGTAACGCGGGCGGTCGCACCCACAAAACAACACCCTCACCACCATAGCTAGAACGATGTTAGCTTTCAGTTCTAGCAGAAAAATAATAGCTGGCGAAGCTATTATAAGTTGATGGGCTTCCCTATACACAAATCATAAAAGTAGCAAAAGCAGAGCACTACGCTGGAACACAGCTGACACAACCCACTTCCACGATTAGAGCAAAAGTCAAGTGGGGTTTGGTTCTATCTACAGATTATTTTGCCCGAACATGTCTTTGAGTTCAAAGGGCAACATAGATGAGACTACTGGGTGGAAGAGCTTGTACTCATTTTAAGCTACAACAACTTTGTTCGTGATTTGCATACCTTAGGGACTTGCTCTCGATGATTTTTTAAACACTCTCGGAGGATTTGTCTAAAGAGTTACAACCAGCAGCAGAGTTCATGAAATCATTGATCGATTGAGTTTAGGGCATTATAGAATGTATTCGAGTTGTTGCAAATCTGGAAACACATGATGTGGGCATTCCCTTAAAAATCATCTAAAACGATCCAAGCGGCCTGATGGGGTACTCATTACACGGTCTCATCAAATCTTTGCTGAAATCTCGTGATTTCATTTCTAAGATTTGTCGTTTTAGAAGGAGGAAAGAATTTGTTAATAATTTCGTAACAAGATAATCATTCCCATGTTCAATTCGACCGAGGGGGTTCTTTTTCTAGGCCCTTATCGTGTGCCACTTCGAGAGAAAATGGGAAAAAGCATAAGTTTAACAGACGTATTAGGTACGTTCAGAATATTTCATGTAGAAGTGTGATCTTTTGATAATAACGGATGTGAGCATGTGGGTCTTCTTTATCATTTCCAAAAAATTGCTTGTTTTGGACAAGATTAAGTAGACCATGCTTGATCTCAAAGTTATTCGCGGTGATTTCCGGAATAACTATCGCATCCTCGTAACCCTCGGTGGGTGCTTCGAGCAATTGCGCCATAGTACGATTATCGGCCATCGTAACTATGGGAGGATTGTTAGTTGGTTTCTCAAGGTTTGGTGGTTCAACAGAAGTTTGTTGGACTTGCTGTTGTCGACGTTTACGGGCTTGAGAACGAGTGCGCATGCACAAAATAGAAATATAAAAAGAAAATTTACACTAATTTTTTTTTTTTTTTTTCAATGATTTATTCACAATGTATTTTACCGGATAATGAGATAAGACAACTTAAACCAAATAATCTACTTACTTCACGGTAGCTCTTAAAAATAACGCACAATTACTGTGGAGCAGCATGAGTAGGAAAATATGCGCGAAGCTTATTTCTCCCTTTCGGGTCGTAGTTCCTTGGAACAACCCTTCTATACCAACTTTTTTTTGGTTTAACTTTTCAAGGTGAGCCGTACGTTGTAAGAGACACAAATGGCAAGTTTTAAATCTTTTGTTCGAGTTGGGAACCAATAAGTTCACCGGAAGTTATTATGATAATACCTCAATTGAGAATATTATATTTTGGTATTTTTACCAATTTGTGAATTTTATTTATTTTTATGGAAAATGTTTTTATATTTTTGGTTTTTCTTTTGTTTTTACGTTGATAATTTACTAATAGAGGAAAATGAAAATTATTTTGTACTTTTTATATTTTTACTGTAGAAGAAAAATATTCACAATATAAATACAAATTTTCAAACGTTCACATTGACTTTTTTCAACCTCCCGGCAGCGGCGCCCCAAATTTGGTCCGCACGAACTCACCACCTCAATAATGTAAACAAATACAAAACTGTATAAATACACAACAAGGCCGAAATCACAGCTGAGAGAATGTAACCGGAAGTAGTATAGAGTGTTCCCGGGTCGTTATGTCCCAACGAGGCTAAAATGGAAAATCGAGAGACGATTGATGATTGATATTTGAATATGACAAGAAATGATTGGGCACTAATATTGAATAAGCAAATGCACATAAAAATAAACAAAGAACATAAGCTGGAACAAGAATAAAAGCTGGAAATGGCAAAAACACTTAAAACTTTTACACTAAGACACAAACAAGCTCAGTTAAGCTTGAGACAGGTTAAATAAGCTAAACTAACTCTAAATAAGCAAATACAAAAAGCAATTAAGCTAAATTAAACAAGATAAACACAACAGTACTAACAACAGTACTAACAGTATTAACTACCAGTACTAACTTGGAGTTAGTACTGCTAGCTTTGAGTTAGTACTGTTAGCTTAAGGTTAGTACTGTTAGCTTAAGGTTAGTACTGCTAGTATTAACTAACAGTATTAACTTGAGTACTAACTTGGAGCTAGTACTGCTAGGCTAACAAAACTCAAAGAAACAATGAATAAGCAAACAAGCTAAAACAAAAGTTCCACTAACCTTAATAAGCACTTAGTAATAGGAATAGAAGCTAGGACTAAACAAAATGACAAAAAAAGCTATGAAGACTAAAAACGAATACATTATGAAATACTTTTGAAAAGAAAAATAAGCTTACTCCTAAAAACAGTAAAGGAAAATGGTTTAATCTACTTTAAAAAGCTAAGGAAATTTTAAACAAGCTGAAATTATAAGCTGATAAGCTAAAATTACCCACCAGTACTAACAGTACTAACTTGGTTAGTCATTATGGTAGCTTTAGTTAGTTCTGCTTATGTGAAAATAGCAAAACATGAAACTAGCTGTACAATAAAGGGTTGTTAGTATGCTAGTGAAAAATAGCAAAATGACTGCAGTACTAAACTAAAAAGGGTTAGTATTGTTTAGTTCAAAGTTCCACTCAAAGCTTTAACAAATCTTTTTTCTTTTATTTATTAGATTGATTTGATTCCTTTTTAATTATTAAAATAAGATTGTTTAAATAAACAATATAGCTGAGTACTTATATAAACAGGTTTTTGTCAGAATAAGCACCTAATAGCAGTTTACAGAAAATAAGAAATAAACAAGAAAAAAAGAGAACTCTACCAACTCCTTGCTCAAAACAGGGTCAAACAATGAATCTACAAGCTCTAGCTTGCATTAAACAAGCTAGTGAGAGTCCATAAGCCCATCCAGAACTGGCTTATCATCCATAACATAAGCTGTGGTATATTTGAGAGTGATATTTGTGATTTTCTCTTAACTACTTAACTTTTTATTCTTACTTAATGAAAACAGCTTTTAAGTAAGCTGTGGTGAGAGCTTTTTGAACACAGAACAATATGATTAAGCAACTTAACACTGGAATTGTGAATTGATTTAAAAACTTAAATTTGCATTAAAACTTGAAAGAGTTACAAGATGAAAGTAAAAGCTGTAAATGACTGAAAATAAGCTAAGTTAAATTAAGAGTTAAAAACTAAAAACTAACTTGCCTCAAAGGCTTACAATAGGCTCTATATATAGCCGAAGTCTTCATCTCTTGGACTTGCAGCTTGTGTTTCTTTTGTGAGAGCTTCAACCAAGTGTGCTTGTTGTGTGAGGGGATTCTACAATAAATCCCAGCCTTTTATTTCATTTGTGCTTCTTTGGAGGCAATCTCAGCCATCGAAGATACTTGGGAAAGGTGAGGGATTGCCAACATGGCTTTTATACAACTGGGATGGGTTAGTAGGGTGGATGAAATGATTTTGGCTAGGGTGTCGAGTGGTTTTGCAGGGGAGAAGGTATGGGAGGACATCCAAGTTGTACCTGGGTTTTTAGGGGCGGGAAAGAGGGCTTTTGGGGAAGTAGGCAGTTTTGGTCCCCTAAAGTCTTATAACTTAATTGTAATCTCTGCCCGGTTGGCAGTTATAGTCCCTCATCTTGTTATTTTAGTAATACAACTTGAGGTTGGTCAATTATAGCCCCTCAAGTTGTATTTTCTTCAAGCGGATGACTTTAGACTTCGACTTGACTTGGCCCTTTCCTTCCCGTGCTTGGCTTTATTTGGTTGTGGCTTTATTTTTCGTCCTTTTCTTGGTCATCCGTATCCTGCACCCTATAAAAGCAAAACATACAAATACAATGTATTTTTGGTACGTTTTTAGTCGTTTAAGTCCGTTTAGAATGGAAAATGGTATGTGTAATTAAGCACATACCAGCCATCTTGGCTTCATTATTTTTGCCAAGTTGTTTCTTCTCATCATCCTTAAGAATTTTATATGACGTGTCCTTCATCATCTTTGATTCCAGATCCTTCATCGTCATTTTAGATGACTTGCCACATGTCACTATCTTTGGACTTAATGTAAGTTTCAAAATAGGTTTTCCAAAAGCAAAACCTTTCGACCTTTACCAAAGGTGGTCTTTTCATAGATCACCCCTCGACATAGTTCTCTTGAGCCAAGGATCTTTACTCAACCTTTTCAAAAATCAGAGTTAGGATTTTGAATATTTGAAAAAGAAGTTTTCAACTTAAAACGACTTCCCAAGAAGGTTTTAACACTTGAAAACTTGAGTAACCCACTCTGATACCAATTGTAGAACCGTAAAGAGGGGGTGAATATGAAGTGTTGTAATGATCTACTTGATGATAAAGATAATAAGTAGATAGATAGAGAGAGAGAGAAAGAGACTACGATATCAACTGGATTAGGATGGGAGGTTTATACCATCCATACGTCCAGCTACAAATCCACGACAGCTATACTATTACTCTAGTATAATCCTTATGGTTGAGTATAAACCGTGTTATAATTTTGCTCAACCCATACGCACTAAGATTGGCACTCACTAAGAAGAGCTACTCTATACGGTATATCGCCCTCGGAATCTACCCCTAAGAACCCGTTATTTGACTTTTTTCTAGGATCATTAAGATCAACTAGGACCACTAAGAACTTACCCTTGGAAGCTTACCAAAACCTCAACTAGATCCTTAATGATATAGGCTTGATCACTAAGATACAAGATTTCCCTTACAACCAAATTGAATTAATGTTGTTTTTTTCAATCAAGCCCTAACCTAACCTAGAGACTTGATTCTAATAAAAAGGGTATGAGAAAGAAGACCCTCGACTAATAACACACAAGTGTGGATTAAGTACTTGTGTGTCTCTCTTATGGACATGTGTTCTTTAATAGAATGTTGGATTAAGAAGTTAAGAACACAAGAGGTGTTAGACTTAGAGGGTAGGAAAAGAGAAAAGAGAGGAAAGAAAGAATGGCAAGAGGTGAGGAATGAAAGAGCCAAGGAGGGGTATTTATAAGCTAAAAACCCAAAATGATAAAAACCATTTCGAGTGTGGCGCACTGCCCATGCGTCAGCGTGTGGCCAACGAGCTAGACACCCAACTTTGGTTTTTCAGGTTTTTGGTGTTTTAAATACCCATTCTTGCTAAACCCTCAAGTGTACTTCACGCTTTGACCTTTCCATTATTCTTACACTCAAGGTCAACCAACTCAAATATCCATTTGATAAAAATGTTTGTGGAGTATTTAAAAGAGATTTGAGGATGTTTGTCTAACATCAAGGAGATAGAAAAGAACCATTGGACAAAGGGTTTGTTTAGGTATTCCTCAAAGGTAAATGGCTTAGTTAGAAACTAAGCATGGTTAAGTGGATGCATTAGCATAGTTAGGATAGAAAGAATATACCAAAAGAATAAAGAATATGCTAAATGAATATTCCTTTACTTGGAGAGGAAGTGTAGATGTTAGGATGGATAATTTGAATTTTAAATTAAATTATCAACATGTGGGATAAAGATGAGAAGGATGTAAGTTGGCATGAGTTGTCATGATAGGATGTTTAGGAGCCTTAGGATTCAAATTCAAAATTTAAATTTGAATGTTAGGATAAGGTGGTGAGGTGGATATAAGTTAGATTGGATGTAATGTTGATGTGATATAAGGGAGCCTAACATTTAAAATTCAAAATTCAAATGTTAGAAAGAGTATAAGTATGTAGGAGAAGTTTTGGTGAAGAGTGTGAAGATTTGAATTTCAAAAGTAAAAAGTGTATATGAGTGTGTGTAGTTTGAAATTCAAATAGGAGTGTATGTGGGTGAGGAGATGAAGAAGAGAATGAATAAGGATTGTGTGGTAGAGAATGTTTTGATGTGATGTATAGGAGCCTATGTGGGAATGTTGGGGGACAAGAAGTACAACAAGGTATAATATGTAATGGAATGTGAGTTGCATGTAAGAGGATAAGATTTGGGGAAGGTTTAAGTAGTGAAGGTTAAGGTTTGTAGTTGTGAAGAAGATGATGAAGATAGGAATAATCAAAGGATTGATTATGGGATTAATCATATTGCCATTAAAGGAGAAAAGATTTGGGCAATGTTGATTAAGGAATGATTAGAGAAATAGGAAGGAATGTTTAGATTGTGGGGGAAAGTGAGAATAATCATTTGTTTTGGAAACAAGTGTGACAACCGTGACTTGAGCAGGTTAGTCAAACCGTTAAAATTGATTAATATATTTATATGTGTTATGGTTGTGTGCTTATGTGATCTTATATGAGTATCTGATATCAATCTGTGATGCGTGTTCATCTATTAGTGATTGAGTTGTGGTTTTGGTGGCTATTTCATTTTGTTCACACTTTGTGACGATGGAAATGATACCATGAATTTATGCATTATTGTGTTATTATAAGTGTTTGTGATGGCAGAAATGAATGATTTAGTCATTTCATTTCATATATGATAATGATTTTTGGAATGTTATTGCATTTGAGCATTAGTACATTTGAGTATTAGAGCGTTCGAGAATTTATCGGATTTGAGTGTGAATCGTTAATCTCGGGTTGAGATTATCTAGTATATTAAGGTTTTATAATTTAATTAGGTTGTAATAAATAAATATAGCTCAGGAAAAATTCAATAAGTATTGTAAGTGTTTTTATTTTAAGTTTAGTGTATTTATTTATTAAGGGTTTTAAGTAAATATGTAATAAATATAGTTTTTATAAAAAAATATATAAATTACATATATATATTTCGAAATTTATAAGAAAAATTAAAAAAATATTAATTAAAAAGGGGGTTTTGTTTGGATTGGCTTATAAAAAAAGGGACAAAAGCCCAATCCTACTAGAAGTCGAATTAATGTTTTTATAAAAGTAAATTTTAATCAATATTTTTCCTCCTTTGTTTTCTCTATGTGTCGACCTATCCCCAAAGCCCTAGCCCCCATTGTTGATTTTTCATGCTCTCAAGAAATTAAGGTTTGATCTTTTGTTAAAATTAAGTTAGGTTTAATTTTTATACTCCTAATCACACAAATGTTTTTAATCATTGTTTTAATTATGTAACAATTAAATTGATGGATTAGGGTTTTGTAAAAGTTATGTAATTAATATGTTATGATCATCAAAAATCGTTTTAGGGATAATAATTAGGGTTTTGGGTAAGTTAATTAGGGTTAATTATGCTAAATTCGGAATAGAAATCTAGGCAGAATTTTAGGTCATCTTGCGAGAGCCATAACTCGGTCATACGTATAGCTTTTATTGATTTTCTTGAGCCTAAAATTAACTATAGAGAATCTAATTTCCAACCCCATTGGTTTAGAATAAAGGGAAGTGAAAGGCATGTCAAAATAATTTTACAAGATTCATTGTCAAATCTGAGTTTTTAGGACAGATTCTGAGTTGTGTTTGTGAGGTCAAAAACCATATCAAAATGTCTTTTTAATTAATGGGATTGCTACTGTAGCAAGTTCATGATATTTATGATTTTCTAGAATTTTTGTAGAATTTTTCTAAGTGTTTAAATGGGTCTTCTCAAGCTAAATGTTTTGAAGGTCGAATCAGGTTAAGTTCTGGACACTTTGTGATGTTGATTTTTTATAAGATAGTTAGACTCAATATTATTATTTTTTTAAAATCTCAGTAGTTCATAACCCATTGCGAAGGTTGAGAATGCAATAGGAAGTACCAATTTGGTGATTTAGTATTTTATTTGTGGTCATGAAATGACTATAAAATTCTGCTCAAAAGCTGAAAATTGGAATAAAAGGATTAAGAGTATTTAGGTTATAAATAAGGTTAAGAAGTGTTGTAAAAAGGTTTTTAAAGATGGTATAGTCATAATAGTCCATCAATTGATTGTTACATCGACTTGGGCATTTAGCCTAATCGAGTGTAACACGTGTTTTATTTGTGTTTAGTTGATTTGCAAGGATTTGTGAAGTAGCTGTGCATCAGGTGAGTTTCATAGTCCTTCTTTTTACATTGTTTTTAAATTGGGATGGAAATGAAGCAAATGGTTTTGAAATGTTTTAATTGATGTGATTATGTGGTATAATTGATGCATGGACATTTATGTGGCTATTATATGACATGTGCTAAATGTTTATGTGTTGTTGGATCGGAGGGTAACGTTCCTACCCATTACTGTGTGGTTCCAATTAGAGAGTATTCTTACCCAATTACTGTGTGGTTTCTAGTGGAGGGTATTCTTACCCAAAAATGTTAGGTGGTTTCCAATTGTGAGGGGTCATTTACCCATTATGTTTGATATTTTTGGTGTGGCTTTTGATGTGGGGGCACGTTCCATCCTGATTGTGGTTGTTTTGCTCGTATGCATATTAGCCAATATAATAGCTAGCGTAACTGTCCAGCCATGTTCGGTTGTATTAATCACAGTAATTGGTTTAAAGTTTGAATTGTGTATCGTAAACCTATGCCTCTCACCAACCTTTGTATTGACGTTTTTAAGCATCATTTTCTGGTGAGCATCATGAAGGTCATAGGAATGAGAGAAGTGGCTAGAGAGACCATAGGCTGCATGCAGAGTTTAAACTCCTAGTTTATTTCTCATTTGATTGAATAATGAATGTTTGATGGTTTGAACTGCTTAGATTTGTTTTGGATGTATTGCATGTCTTGGTATTGATGTGAACCCCATTTACTTCAATACAAGACGCCGAATATCTTTTATGTTTGTTTGGGTATTTTCATGACACTTCGTGTCCCTTATGTTCCGTTTAGTTCATATAGTTTTCTCTAATGTGACACCATTGTGTTGTGATGATATCCATTCTCGTTACGCCTCGCGTTTCCGCCTTGGTAGTGTGTGACAGATTGGTATCAGAGCTTTTGGTTATAGAGAAGTAGGTGGTTGAGCCTAGACTATAACCCAGGAGTTCTTCATTTAGATGCATTTTAGGGCATAACTGTTTAGTATTATAACTATTATACTTTCCCCTAATTATATAGCTTTTATAATCTTATTTTGTCTAACTTTTATTTAGCTATTTTATCTACTATTATCTAATATGGTATATATTACTTCCTTACTTTTATAGCTATGTCTCCCCTTATCCATAAGAAGTTTCGTTAGGGAACCATTTTCCCAATTGGACTTAAGCGCTATAGAGATCCAAAAGAGAAGCCAATTGAGAATGAGCCTCTTATAGAACTAAAGGGGATAGGGTAGTTTATCACTTGTCGAATGCTTGTAGTAGGCCTGGACCCGCAGAGTCGGGTGACTATTGCGAAGGCAAAGTCAACCCCAAGCGAGGCCCAACATAAGTTTATTCCGTCTTTTACCTCGTCACGTCGCTATTGATTATTTCTTTTGGATATTTTATATTTTTTAGGCGCTGCGATACTTTCGTTACTTTATGTCATTTCGATTTTATCTTTATATAAGTAAGTATTTATTTGATGGAGCATCCTTTCTGTGTTACATTAGAGTGGTTTAAGATGTGCAATCTAGTTTATGTGTTATATGTGCGTTATCATTGAGAGGTGTAGTCTTGGAAGTAAGTATACGTGTGAAAGGATGCAATTATAATTGTGGTGGCCAACATAATTATAAAGGCATCACACACGTGGACTTGTGACCACGATGGCATTGATCGGTGTTTGTTTGTTATGTGATAGTGTAAAATGTTGTTAAATGTGTGTTAATGATAAGCATGGTATATAGTTAGAGAATTCTTCTCTTAACTAATAAGCGATTTTGTTGGGCTTAATTGCATAGTCAACAAGTTTCTTTTCTACCTAACGGTTATGAATATCTTGGATACCTTTTATTACTATTATGACTATTGAGTTGTTTGATTGATTGATTATTTGTTAGGAATCCTAACTTTAAGTTTAGCATCCCTTCATCGCACTATGTTAGTACGGATGTCCTATCTTTCCTATCCGACGTCTTGATGTATATTGCTCTTTTGGATATAGGTGCGTTTCACTGGTTCTTTCGTTGCATCGATTACTCGTATGAGTATCAAAATTTTTCTTTTAAGCACTAATTGTTCCTAACATATTAGTGCGGATCATTACTCCGTTCTTTATATATATCCTCTGGTTTTCGTAACATGTTGCGGCATGTTAGTACTGACGCTTTTCAATGGTTGATTCTTTTGATCGTGAGTATGGATGAGTCTTTACGTTCTTCTCTTGGTTCGTAATGTATTCATATAAATTTCTCTTGTGCATGTTCATTTCACTGTTATTCTGACTATATGGTTCCTTGTACTTCCTTTAGCTTTCAAATAATAGAATTGTGTTAGAGTCTTTACGGTATTTTATGATTCTTTTTGGTATTATGATGTCCTTTGTTTGAGAAATATATTTTATATTTATGTCGAGTTATAAAAATCCTTTTGAAGTATACCTTGTTGGTGTTTGGGGGAAAAATATCTTGAAATTGATTTTTATGAAATAAATTGTGATAAGCGCTTTTATATGACTGTCTCTTTATTTTTATGAAAACTACGTTTACAATGATTTTTATCAAAACAATGTGATATTGGTTGAGTGTCAAAACTATGTTTAAGATAATCTATACATTTGTATATGTTTGTTTTTGATAAATTTTATTTTATGAAAAATATGTTTAAAATGATTTATATGGGTAAAATGCGATACATCTTTTATATAACTATCTCTTAATTTTTTATGAAAACCATGTTTAAAACGATCTTTTTAAAAGATTATATTTAAGATGATTTTTTTATTTATTCAAAACAACTGTCTTTATTGTTTCAAAATGAATTTTTATAAAAACAGTATTTTAGTGGGTTCTTTGATAAGAGTCGATTATTGGTTATAAGAATTCTATCTATTCGCTATTTGATCAATCTTGAAACGTATTGTTATCCGATATGTGTTCCTTTTTGTCTTGATACGCTTTGTTGACTCTTTTGTTTGCGTTTCCTGTCGGTATAGATATTCTATCCTTTCTTTAAAGGATTCTTATGTCATTTGATCCACATCTATTTGCATATGTGAAATCCTTTATATGTATTCTAGCCTTTAATTCGATATTCGTTTGCTACCCTATTCGATATTTTGTAACCCTTAGAAGTCATCGATATACGTTTTATTCGACCAAGTCACTCTCCGTGGGGAGCACCTATGTTGTTCAAAAGAAGGACGATTTCAATTCGAAAATGTAATGATTATCGAGAGTTTCACAAGTGTATAACCACCCAGAATTTTCTTATCACTATTATTCTTATGATCACAATTGTCACGGGGAAATTTTTCGCTTTATTACATACTGCATTGCCAATATCTCTAGTTATGTCATGTAATTAAATAATAAAGTAGACGAGCTAACGCACCTATCTTATGGCCATCTTGTCATTCATTATGTGATAGAAAAACATCACGAATATGTCAAGTCAATATCATCATATCCTTATTACAAAGTACATTATTCTATAATGTACCATTCGCAATGTTTATCGAAAACGGGCTTTTTTAAAACCGTATCGGATGCTCTAACTAATTTCCATGAAGGTTTACACTAGTGAGAATGCACATGCTACTAAAGATTATGTACAATAAATATAACATCTCATTTGAAATATAAAATCTCTTCAAGTCAAAGTACAATTCTCTAAAAGCTCAATGTACAAGTCATTAAGCATGATCTCTGAAATAGCCGTTTTACCTCCATTTTCATTACAATTTCTGACCTACCACTTTGTCAAGGCTTACTACACCCAATATACCAATTGTTTAAACCCTAATTATTTATTTCATATGCTTTTACAATATTTACACTCAAAACCTAATTAAAGCAGATACCTACCCGAGGCTAAAATACTAAACCATGACCCGTTTCTTGGTTTTTATCCATTATAAACCTAAACTAATACCCAAATAAGTTGTAATAACTTAATTTACAACATTATCAATCATTCTCAATCACTTTCCATCATCATTTCACCATATTAACAATAATGTACAAGAAACAAAGCTAGAAAACCCTAATTGTGCCATAATTGTAACTTTGACCCGTTTACTCATTTTCTACCCATTTTAACCTAAACCACCTCTCAAATTTTGATTATAATCCTTAATATAAGCCTTAGGATCAGTAACCTATCATTCCTAATCAAATGTACATGAATTACAAGCTAGAAAACTCAACCCGAACCCTTATGAACCCTAAATGAACCCGAAATATAAACCCTTGCAAAATGACCCATTTTAACTATTTTTCTTGCAACCAAGAACCTCCATGACTAAGCTTACTCATTCCCTAAGCAGCTTTACAAGCACATCAACACAATTATATTACCTTTTTATATAGTTTAAAAAAGATGGACATGGCCTTCTTTTTCTCTTCCTTGTTTTTAGACGCGGCATTTCCATGGGGCAAAACAACTCACCAAAGCTAGTTTCTAGCTTGACCAACACATCTAATAGACCCTCCTCATCATCCTATAGACTTCCCACATGTCCTAACCAGATCACATAGTTACCTTGGTCACCAATATCATTTTACCTATAAATAGCAACCTAAACTCTTCATTTTTCTTCATCCCCCATTTCCTCCTCTATAACCCTTACATAGAAGCAATACTTTGCTCTAATAGATCCTAAGTGATCTTAAGAAGGCTCAAGTACAGAAAGGAAGCAAAAGAAACCAAGAAACGAAGCCCGGGAGTCGTTATTCTAGGCGTACGAAGCCGATAGTCCTGATTTCGACCTGTTTCTAAGCCATAAGCTCAAGACCAGGTTCTCTAAGCTTATGATCTGCTTTTATAACGTTATAATGTTCATATGACCTTGCTAAAATCATAATATAAAGCTTTGAACTCAAAAACCTAAGTGTTATGCCTTTTTGATCCAAAACCGTACACCCGAAACCCTAATTTCATGTTTTTACTTAAACTATGAGCTAAACTTGTAAACTATTGTTATAATAATCCTATACGCTTATATTAGTTAAATACAGTGTCTTTGATAAGTCATGAAAGAATTTAATCTTAAAACCCGCGCGTTTTCATTTTAAAACCTTAATTTGACCCGTTTTACTTCTCAGCTTAACGAATCGTTAATTTAAACTTGTGTTGTGTTAAATCTTAATATTTTAGTTTATTATAACTTATAAATGTCTATTGAAATGTTAAACTAAGCTTGCATGGCAATTTGGACATGTTTTGTAATTATAATCCATGCAAGGGGTATATATTGTAACTTTCGAAAACTTATAACTAAAAGGACTAAAAGTGTCATTTTATCAAAGTTATAACTCCAGGGGTCATTTATGTCACTTTTCAAAGTCTCAGGTTTACTTGGTATATCTTTAAAAGTTGAAGGACCAAAGTCGTAAAAATGCAAACTCCAAGGGCTTATTTGCAATTTTCCAAACCCTAGGGTCTAAAATGTAACATTTTGAAAAAGTATAAAATCATATCCAAAACATTATATGACATAACTTTAATTAACGCTTCTCGTGCTTAACATTTCTAGATATTGAATAAAACGCGTAAAACCGATCATCCAAAAGCTATATTATACCACAATATTAGGGAGCTTCATATTAAGATGTTCCATCTCGATATTACATTCTGACTGAGTGGCTGGGTTTACGATTTAAAGTTCCCTCGCTCCTCAAACGTTTATTGAATGGCTTCTAACATATGATGGCCCGAATGGTGATGCAATAATTCCAAACTCTTCAATCAAACTCATAACTCTTAAACCAAAGTTCTAAAGTACAATCTTCCTAAGACTCAACATATTTACTCAGGTTGCGTGACGTGGCTGTCTATTATCATTTTTCTATATCAACTTTCCCTGGTTAAGATTGTGATAAGGTCGTCAGCTTTCATTTTAGAATAATTATTACATCTACATATCAGGTGAAGTTCATAACCTCGCCTTTACTTATTTTACATGTTTTATAAACCCGCAAGGGGGATACATGCTTGTTACAAACTCTTTTACATACTCTTTAATCTTATAACAATATGATTACTTTTCAATGACATAGTGAGTTCATAGCCTCACTTTTAATCTCTTTAATTATTTCATAAACCCGTGAGGAGGATACATGCTATAAAGTACGGATACAAGTGTTTTACCAGACTATATGCTAATCTGATATATCATTACAATCAATGTCTAAGTTATAAATCCTACAAGTCGTTAAATTTGACTTCAAGTCGTTAAATTGACTATGGATATTAATCTGTTAGTATCATAGATCCTACAAGTCATTAAATTTGACTTCGAGTTGTTAAATTAACTTTGGATATTAATCTGTTAGTTTCATAAATCCTACAAGTCATTAAATTTGACTTCGAGTCGTTAAATTGACTTTGGATATTAATGTTAGAGTAATAAATTCAAGTCGTTAAATTTGACTTTGAGTCGTTAAATTGACTTTGGATGTTAATATGTTGATATATGAGCTCTTCGAGTCGTTAAATTAACTTTGGATGTTAATATGTTGATATATGAGCTCTTCAAGTTGTTAAATTGACTGTTGATGATAATGTGTTGATGACATGAGAACAAGACCAATCAGACCCAAACAAGGCAATAACGGGATAAACATTGTTACTATGATTCATTGCGATCATTACTAATAACGGGTATATAATAACATGACCCAAGATCATAACAATATCATTTTCATAATAATTGTGTTTATACAATTATTATAATATTACTTGTATTCAAACTATTTATATCAAACCTATGAATTTCACTCAACCATTGTGTTGACTTTTTAGCATGTTTATCTCAGGTAATTGAGCAAGTTGCGGCATGGAGTGGCATGGACTCGAAGATGACTGAACTGTTATCATTCAAACTTGATGTTTTAGATTTTGGGACCTGCATTTTGTAAAACTCTGATTTGAAATGAATGATAACGTATCTTTTGAACAAACGTCTCTTTTGGGTCGTTTTCTATGATTATGATTGTTGTTTCCATGAAGTAATACCCCAGATTAGCTTCCGTTGCTATATTGTAAAAATGGGGGTGTTACAGCTGACCCCCAAGAATCTCCCCCGGATCAACGACTTGTACGACTAGTTACAAGTTTTGTGTTATTTCTCTAAGATAGATATTCGTTCCGGTTACCATCAATTGAGAGTACATAGAGAAGAATTATACAACCAAGACCTAGAATTGGGAGCAGTAGTGGTTGCTCTTAAGACTTGGAGGCATTATTTGTACGGAACGAAGAGTGTCATCTATGCGGATCATAAGAGTCTTCAACACGTAATCGATCAGAAGGAGTTAAATGTGTGCCAACAAAATGGATTAAATTTTTTAGTGATTTCGAAAGTGAGATTTGTTACCATCCTAGAAAGGCAAATGTAGTGGCTGATGCATTAAGTAGAAAGGAGAGAGTGAAACAAGACGAGTACGTGCAATGTCCATGACTATTAGTCATAGTGTAAGGACAAGATATTGGTTGCTCCTTGTGAGGCGTCCAAGGTAGAGAACTCGACAGCAGAAATGATGCGTGGCCTGGACTAACTAACGGAAAGGAAGGAAGATGAAGGTATGTATTTTATATGGGTTCCATTAATAGGTGATGTAAGGACATTAATTATGGATGAGGTTCATGCATCAAGGTAATTGGTACATCCGGGAGCGGATAAGACGTACTATGACTTAGTGATATGCATGATGACCATTGTTGAAGAAGGATTTGCTACCTATATGTTCGATAACCTCACGGATTTGTGGATTGTCGTAACTAGCAACATGGGTTTCTTGGACTTGTCGACATGTATAATATAAAACCATTTCCAGTTTATATTTCTCATGCCTTATCCACGCCCCGTTTAACCCTTACCCTAATGTTACAACCCAAATAAAAGTCCTTTTTTGATAATATACCTGGTACTTACGCCATGTCGGTGCAGTTTTGTTTCTTGTACAAGCCTATGGTAACTTAATGGATCATGTCTGAGAAATTGAGTGTGATTTCTCTTTTACCCTCTATTACATCACATACGAGTGTTTGAGTGAATTATACTTTTCCTTATTCGTGAGGTGCTTAGTCATGTTATTACAGCTTGAAGATCATTGGGTATTGTCAAACATCTCTGTTTTCACATATTAAAAATCCAAAAATATTTTCATAATTCTATGTTTGTTTTGTAAAGCTTATTATTTTTCTTATTTGCTTAAGGGCAAGCAAACCCTTAAGTGTGAGGGGTGCTTGCGCCTTTTGCACTTATTTGTTATAAAAACTAAAACTATTTTCGAAAATTTCACACCCAATATTTTTTTTAATTAAAAATAAAAATATATATATCAAAATTTAAAAATATATAAAAATTTGTCTTGTTACCTAAGACATTGTTTATAAAATTTCTTTTCTTAGACTTGCTTGAGGGCAAGCAAAGTTTTAAGTGTGTGGGGATTTGATAACGCTCAAATTATACATGTTTCTATACGCGTTATCAATGCTTTTATGTATATTTATTGGTTAAATATAGGAACTTTTGGTATAGAATAGAGTATATTTGCTATTGTAGGTTCTTGGAACGTGTCATGGAAGAAAACGGAAGAAAACACAAAGATTTGAAGCTTAAACGAAGAAATAACTCAAGCCCGGGTCGTTTCCTTGGCGAGAAGTGAATGGAAATCTACGTTCAAGTTGTAAATCGAGCTTGATTATCACAAAAGTTTTTGGGTTTGGTTTTCTAAATCTACTAAACGGGAAAGCATATAAAAGGGAAACTACACTTTTGGATTTAAACTATTTTTAAACTAATATTAATTTAAAAATTAAAAACTACAAGATTATACTAAAATTGATCTAAAAGATATAAATGACGAAAAATGCTTGCAATAACGGAAATGTATCAATAAGGCGGGTTTAAGTTTAACGAATTAAAATCCTTCGAAGACAAATTTTAAGAAATTAAATGACAAGTAAAGTAAAATGCGTTTTAAAATAAAATAAATGACAAGTATTTAAATTGCATTAAAAATAAATGACGGTATTTAAAATTGGAAAATTCTAATGACTATTAATTTTTTAAACCTTTTAACCTCGCCTAAAGTCCAAATCACTAATCACTTTGCGCAAGCATAAATGAACTACTCACTAATCATAATAAATAAACTAGCAACAATCATAAGATTCGACACATAAAACATTTTAAAGCTAAATAAATCAAACTACTAGTTTTAAAAAGAGAAAAAGGGTACCGAATGAAGAACGCGCAATGTATAAAAACAAAGAACCAGCACGATCTTACAAACTTAATAAACAATAATAAGTTATCACTTTAAAGCTTTTACTCGCACAATTAGCCTAATAAAGGTGTCAACTTTATCTACTAATTACTTTCATAAAAACTATAAAGATCAAAACCTTATTTATTTATCAACCTTATAAGACCCTTAAGCTCCGGCCTTAGATGTAGAAGGATGGAATAAGAAATAAGACATGAAAAGTTAGAACAAAATAAGCTAATAAAAAGATGAAAACTTTAGATCTAAATCCACCCGAAACTAAGGTGTTCAATCAAGTGAACTCGGATCGGGTATATTTAAGGATTTAGATCTAAGAAAAATAAGCTAGAATTAAAAACTAAATTTATGCTAAAAAAATAAGCTAGAAATATAAGATCTATTATTTTTAGATCTAATCCACCCGAAACTAAGGTGTTCAATCAAGTGAACTCGGATCGGGTATGATTAAGGATTAGATCTATAAAAAGAAAAAAATAAGCTTGAATAAAAATAAGCAATCGAAAAATAAGCTAAAATAAGCTCACTCGAAAAGCTCTAAATCGAAAACAATATAAAATAAGCTAGTCTAAATAAGCTATGGAAGTAGCTTATTAGAATATAAGCTTAAAAGATGGGATCCAAAAATAAGCTATAAGCATGAGCTTATTTGAAAATAAGCAAAAGAAAAGAAAGAGTAGAAGAATAAGCATAAGAAATAAGCATAAATAAAACCAACCTTAATAAAAAGCATCTTCATTAATAAGCTCAAGAGTTACAATAAGCTAGATCTAATAAGCTTCAATAAGCTTTTACAATAAGCCCAAAATATACTACATTATTCTACTCCTAAAACTAACACTACAAAAAAATAAACTTAAAAAATACACACACTAAATTTTCCTCTCCAATCTCCCAAAATCTCCCTAAAATCTAACACACATCTCAGCTGTTGCGTGCTCATTTATATAGCCCAAGTAGGTGGGGGAATTACGTCATTCAACCTTAACCACTATGATGGGTGGATCTAGGGTATTTTGGGTCATTTACACTCCACCGAACCAGCCTCAATAATTAATTGCCCATGATTGCACACCCTACCATCGAACTGACTGCTACAAGTACGCATCGGATGACAACACGCCAAGTGCCCTACGTGTCAACCATGCTGATTGGTCCAACCGCCACCTGAACAGTACCTCGTACTGACGTGTACAGTACCTGGTACTGACGTGTATAGTACCTCGTACCTGCCACCTGCACAATCTGACACACAATCATTAGAAGCGCCACGTGTCACCACCTGAGTGGTGCCACGTGGCATTTTTACTGTTCCCCACCGTCGCCGGTCAACCTCACGGTCCAAAACCGCCGCCGGTCAACGGTGGTCACACGGCATCAACGGTGGTCAGCGGCGTCAAACGAACCGCTGACCACCGGTAAAACGGGACGGCGGTTCACGACGTCAACGTGATGGACCACCACGCCAGGACCGACCCTCAAGGTGGTTGACCGCCAGTCAAGCGGGTCAACAGTTGGGCCGGGATCGGGTCGGGTCAGGTCGGGTTGTGGGCCGGGTCAGTATTGGGCCAGGTCATGGGCTGGGTCGGGTCCGGGTCGGGTCTGGGTCGGGTCTGGTCCGGGTCGAGTTCGGGTCAAGTTCGGGTCCGGGTCGACACGTGGCATCATCGGAGTGGGCCACGTGTCACAAGAGGGAGAATCCTCACCCCAGGCAAGCCTGGGGTTCGAACTCTCGACCTCTCGAAGAGAGGCTATGCGCACTTCCGCTGTGCCAAGTATAGCCTCATGTATATATATGCAAAAAATAATATATAAGCCCCTTTTAACTTAGTCTGGGTTTATTAAAGATAAAAGGTTCAAACAGGGACAAAAAAGGTTCATAATAAAAAGGTTCAAATATAAAAGGCCGGTACCGTTGGACTCGTTTTTTCGTGCTCTTTCCAAGTTGTGAATCGAGAAAATTCGACGACTTCAGTGGACCTCGATAAATGTGAAAACGTAGTCAAAAGTCACTTGAAAATTACCGTTTTTGCTTCGTTTTTAATCCTTTTTACCTGTAAGAAATAAAAACACAATACAAACATATTTGCAACATAATTATCTATATTTTAGTGTTTTTAGTCCTTTTATAGTGTTTTACGAGGTACAAAATATGTATATTTTAGCCAATATCAAATCCCCACACACTAAACCATTGCTGGACACACCTCACGCAATGTAAATAAAACAATACCCGAAAATAAATAACTTTATCCCCTTTTAACTTATGACCCCCTCACAATCAAACAAGAACAGAAAAGGTCCATCAAAAGGTTCAAAAATCATTCAATTCGCAAGCACCCCCGTTTTAACCACTTATTAAATAACTAAAATTAAGATAACAATTTCTATAGAATTTATTTTAAAAGGCTTAAGAATAGGAGTTTGTCATCCTTGACTTTTCACAATCCCCAAACTAAGCTTAAAACGAAATCACTGCTAAGTACAAGTTAGGATGCTAACACTACTCATATTTGTAACTTGTAAACTTTTCACTCCCGACAATTATTATTTATTAGGTGAATGTGCTATTTTGAATTTCAACCATGGATCAACGTTATTCAAAAACTATGTTTCACGTTCCACCCGAGAAGATTGATTTTGAAGGCGAGATCATCCCATGTACATTTTTGTCTCGCACATCCAACCTCATCGGCTAGTGACCGGGCTTTTGACACCTCACGGAGACTAATATTGGGACTCACTACACCGACCTTCGTGTTTCAAAATCTCATAAAGGGGTTTTTTCCCCGATTACACAATATCTTATTTGAAAAAATCACACTCATAAAACGAATGAGTCTAAGTCCAAAAGCAGATTTAAAATTTAATAAAAAATAATTTACCACTTACTAAGCAACATTAACTATTAAACCTCGATCCTGTTAGAAGGCTAAAACATTGCAACTCCTCTACACGATGTTAGTAAACTTATTCGCCTTGGATTATTATAATTAAATTTTTTTTTTGCATAATCAAATATATCACAGGTTGCCCTTATATCTCGAAGCTTACATCGATAGCGAGTCGACAAGAGGTTATTCTACATATTATGACACCGGCCCCCACCTTATATGAAGACTTCAACATCGGCCACGCCTCCGACAAGATGAAGTAATCTGGCAGAGATATTTATTTTACTTATTAATTATTTATTTATTTATTTGCAACATTAATCGAAGAGAAAATACATTTTTAGAAAATTTAAATATAAATCTGAACTAAGACTAAAATTTATTTGATACGCTACATTCATTATCAAAAATAGTTGATTTAAGGACTAATTTTCAAAGATAGCACGTATAATTAGCAAAATAGAACTATACGAGGAAAAGCGACAAATACATACATGAGCACTTAGATTTCCCAAATCATCCTTGTTTTAGCATCCACTTCACTTAACACTATCATTTTTCGTTCATTTAGCCAAATTTTAAAGTTTAAGCAAACGCTAAGTCTAAAAAGTTTTGTTATCAGCTAAGGGGAAAAGCAAGAGTTTTAAACTCGTTCAATCAAAAGCTACCTGAATTCTACGTGCCTACTTATTACTAAACATTTTTTATATTTTCATCACTTTTTATAAATAAAATTTAAAATTTTGGTCAAAATGGGGTTGCGCGGGACACAGCAAGGCACAGGTATGATCACATTTCGATAGAAATCCCCCCCCCCCACACTTAGAATGGAACATTGGCCTCAATGTTCAAAAATATCGGGTTTTACCCCCACACTTAGGAACGAAAAAGACAAATGCAAAAAATTCCAAGTGTGAAAAGGGAAGTACAATAATATTCATGATCAGGATTAAGGATTCCAAGTTAAGGAGAAAGCTAAGATATAAAACCGGTCGGGTCAAAATTTACTTCTCGTTCTCACCAACGGAAAGCCTACATTCGTGTCAAAACACTTATTATTTTTATTATTTTTTATATATCCAACTAACTATTTATATTTTAATATTTTTCTACACACAATTTTTTTTATATATATGAACAATAAATTAGATATTAAGACTTAAAAATTTAAAATTTTTGGCCAAAACGGGGTTGCGAGGGACACAACAAGGCACAGGTAAGATCACATTTCGATAGAAATCCCCCCCACACTTAGAATCGAACATTGGCCTCAATGTTAAAAAATATCGGGTTTTACCCCCACACTTAGGAATGAAAAAGGCAAATGCAAAAAATTCCAAGTGTGAAAAGGGAAACACAATATATATATGATCAGGATTAAGGATTCCAAAATAAGTAGAAGATCGAAAACCGGATGATTGGAGGATTGAAAACAAGCACGGGTCTTCATGATCTTGACGAATCCTACAAAAATAAAACCACATACCATAGAAAGAAACACGCCCCCACACTTGGGCTATAAAATAACACACTCACTTATTAATCAAGAAAATAGAAAGAAGAAAAGGCACGGGTTGCCTCCCGAGAAGCGATTGTTTTTGTTCACCGAGTCTTGAGCCTGACTCGATCCCCCATACTTGAGCTTGGTCAAGGAGGATAGAAATGGAGATACAGAACATCCAAGTAAGGAATGTCCCCTCCAGAAATCATCATCGGGCTCTTAGAAAAACTAGAAATGATTTCGCCCCGATGAGATAAGAGAGAAGAAATGAGAATACCAGGATTGAACACATTGTCCTCGTTTTTGGACGAAAACAGAAGCAAAGTGTCAAACACTGGAGAAAGAGGATCACGGATGAATGAAATAGAAAATTCATCCCGTGATAAAAGTCTCTCGGATTGGACTGCAATGAATATCCCCGGATTTAAAATCTTTTTTCCGGATCCGAGGGAATCATGAGAAGGAGTGAAGTCCGAATCCGGATCAAAGGTGGGAAGGGTGGGCAAAATATTAGGCATAAGAACATAATGTTCAGAAATACCCTTCACCACTTTAGTAGTCACAACACCCGTATCGGGCTCAAAATCAAAGCAAATCTTAACATCCGGTGGTTCCAAAGGAGGACGAGAAAGTGACGGATCATTAAAATGATCAAGGTTAGATGACTCATTTTCGGGAAGGGGAAGGGAATCATTATTAAGCAATTCTTCAAGAAAACGAATTTCCCCTTCCGAGTTATAATCATCATCCTCAATGCCCGATGGCATCAAGTAATTGGAAGCAAGAAATAAATCGATCTCCTCCATAAGAGAGTCACTATCCTCAACGAGGATAGGAGATGGAGGGAGAGACTCAAAAATCGTATCAGCAATTTCCAAATTAAGTTCTTCTGGCGGTCGTGGAGATGAATTATCATACAACAAATTCTCAACAAGACGGATTTCTTCCTCTAGATCAAAGTCGGCTTTCTCAATTCCTGGTGGAATTGGATTGATATGAGCAAGTTCACCGGTGAACTTCTCGAGAAGATAATCAATCTTAGGTGGAGAATCAATCAAAATATCACGGTTAAACAAAGATTCGATAAAATTAGACTCGGCAATGAAATAATGTGGATCATTCTGTGGAGAAATGATTTCTTCATCATCAAAAAGAGGGTTCGAATAAATTTTGAAATTTTCCATCGGAACATCCTCATCAGAAAGTGACTCGTCATCACTAGAGGTGAAATCGTCGTTTGAATCAAAGAGAGGATTCGAGAAAGTCGTAAAAGTCGGAAAAGTTTCATCATTAACGGGCACATCACACTCACTTTCTTTATCGGAAGTAACCTCGGACTCACTTGGGATTATTATGAATATAATAAAGCTCTTTTTGTCGACAAATTTCAAGCAAATCTAGCATCGTATCTTCCATATTTTGCTTTTCCTCTTCACAAACTTTTGTGCCACACGTTTCTTAAATTAGTTGACGAAAGACGAAATTTAGAGAAGGAACTTGCTTTTCCTGAGCTACTTGCTTTTGGGCAAGTAATTCTTGCTCTCTTTGAGCTGCAAGTAAAACCTCCTGCTTATGTAACTCTTGATTCATTCTTTCCGTAAAATCTTACATCATTTTATAAAGCTCGTTCTTTGTTTCACTATCAAATAAAGAAATGACTTCTGGAATCTCTTGAGGATGATGATCGTCGAACTGCTGCGGGGGTTGAATTTGGTCAAAACCGAAAGAATTAGAATAATTGAAATTTTGGTTCATCGGTTGACACTGAAACTTTTCATGAAGAAAACCCAGCAATTTTCAACAAACAAGAAGTTGTTGTGGCTGCTCGAAAATAATTAAGAGGTTGGTTAAATCCAAAGTCTTGGATTGTAACAGGGAACCCTGATCAAAGACGAGTGTGTCCCAGCTTGACAATCTAACCCGGAATGGAGAGTTCCCACCACAAAATCACACGAGTAGTCTCGTGATTGTGTTGTGGAGGTTTGGTTTAAGAAGATTAGGTGTTTTCATTATAATAAATAAGGATTTGGGTCTTAGACAAACTCCATTTCCGGATCATACACAGCTACAGCTGGACAGTTTCCACCATAAACACTCCACACCCACGAGCAACCAAAATGGTTATACGAAGACATGTCGAAGAATTAAACGGAATAGAGGATAAAGAAGAAAAGAATTAAATGAAAGAAGAGGAAATAATACATAAGAAAAGAAATAAAAATAAGAAAGAAAAATATTTTTGGTATTTTTTTAATATTTATAAAAGAGAATAAAAATAAAAAATAAAAATAAGAAGATAAATATTTTTGGATTTTTATATTTTTTATAAGAACGAAAATAAACTTTCCGAAGAAAGGATCTTCAAGGCTCGAACACAAACAATCCCATAAAAATCGCTACACCTCTCCCCGGCAACGGCGCCAAAAACTGATCCCGCCCGAACACACTATATATAATATATAATATATAAGGAGGATATCAATAATAATATAGTATAGTATTTCCGTCGGGTTCTAGAAAAACACTTTTAACCAAAGCAATTTCAAAAACCTTCCGGGTCGTTTCCTCGGCGAGAGGTGAATGGAAATCTACGTTCAAGTTGTAAATCGAGCTTGATTGTCATAAAAGTTTTTGGTTTTGGTTTTAAACTAAAAAAAAATTAAACTAATATAAATTCTAAGATTTAAAACTACAAGGTTATACTAAAATTGATCTAAAAGATATAAATGACAAATATGCTTGCTAAGTGATGGGAAAAGTTCATTAAGTGTGAATTAAGGTTTATTAAAGAATTAATTTCCTTAGAAAAGATAATTATCTCACAACGTTGGTTTATTTTGATAAAAATCTCTTAAAAAGATATTAATTACTAGATGTGTAATTTGATTAGTTGCTATAAATTATTATACACACGAGGGAAAGAGAGAATCCCAAACACTTATGTGAGGTGCTAGTATATACTTTTTGTGCTTTTAATTACGAGGTCTAGAAGGTTGTGTTGTAAAATTCTTTTAAAGAGTAGGTTAAATGCCTCCAAAATTGCTATTGTCTAGGTAGAAAAACCCATCTGCTTGAGGACAAGCAAATCCCAAGTGTAGGGGTATTTGATAAGGTGTCATTTTATATACTATTTCAGGGTTATTTAACCCCTTAATCGTTTGTTTTTAGGATTTTAGCACTTGGATGACATTTTGAGGAAATACACATGACTTGGGCTCATTTGGAGAAGAAACGTACAAGCTTACGGACCTACACCAAATCTCTTGAAGAATCATGCTCATAGAGTGTGAAGACGGCGTCACATGCATAAAGTGACGCCATCGCGATCTATCTAGTGACGGCGTCAGGAAAATGACGACAACGTCAGGACGTAACGAAATCAAATCAGATCTAAAAGATTCCATTGGTGACGGCGTCGCGACTATAACTGGACGGTGTCGCGACGATTTTTCTATATATATTAAACTGAATTTAGGGTTTTAGGTGTGTAACTTTGTATAACTTTTGAGAGCCGAACCCTAAGTATTTTGTCAGCTTTTAGGCTGACTTTAGGGCCTTAAAAACCTATTGTAATTGACTTTAATCCATGTTTTAATCAAGTAAGATTATCCATCTTTAATCATTCAATATGTCTATGTATTGTTTGATTGTTTTATGTTCTTGCTCTCTTTATAACATGTTAGGCTAAACCCTCCTTTGTATTTGTTTATGATTGCATGAAAGTTGGATTGTAGATCTTATTACCATTGCTTCTTGTGATGAATGTGCACGTTAGGCTTTAAAAAACTAGCCATAAGATATTAAATTGGCATAGACGTCTAGGGAAACGCGGGAAGTGTAGAAAGGATACCATCGGTAACAGTCTTTATACTACCTTACCCCTTATATGGTTGATCCCTCTTAAGATATTTCAACTGCATTTAATATACTCTTAGGGGTCTTGTAATAGTATTCATACTACCTCACTTGTGTGTTGCCTTAACGGAATATTAAATAGACGGCGGATTCGTGTAATTCGTTCATGACTTAGGAAATACTTACACAGATGATCACGAGTGTGACAAGGCAACAGGATTAGGAGAAGCAATCTAATGATTAATGCATAATTAAGCAAATACATTATTTTATCATAAACTTATCACCAATAGTTTAGATTATATTTTAGTTTAATTATTAGTTAAACAAACCAACCTCTCAAACCATTGATTTTATCTGCATTCTATAAAATATAAAAATAAAAAAATAATCTTCTTTCAATCCCGTAGATCTCGGTTAAGCTCTGTTCGAGCTTTCCCAACCTATTCCCCCAAAGAACGATAACAACTCCCGAGTCTTGCCTATACTACACTGCAACGATTAGGTACACTACCTAGGGAGTTGTAAAACTTTGTGTAGAAGTCTCTACGACGACCACATCATCATTCAACCTAAAAGTTGGTTTATTAATACTTGCTGTGCATTTATATGGTGTGCGGCCATAACACACCAACGCAAGGCCAGTAACTTGATTCGGATTACGGTTACAACCATGAATGGTGTTTCAGTTTGCTTCTATATTTGCAGCCGTGAGACTTATACTTCATTTCGTGATCCAAACTGTGTTGTTTCAATGTGCGAGTCCTGGTTTATTTTTGGGCCTGGCATTTTTGGCCTGTTAGTTCAGTCTGGCCTAAAATGGTGTTCAGATTATTGTTGCAGCGCGTGTATAGGCTGCGATCGCATTTTACTTGGCTTTGATGATCCTTCGACTATGTTCTGTTTCCGCGGATGGTGGAAGGATGACAGGGTGTGAGAATTGCTCACCTCAGGAACCTCCTCGAGCGAGGCGACAGTGTCGATTAATCTGAGCTAATACAATTTTTAGGGTTTTTTTTAACCTAAACCTCTTGATCTGATGGTTAAGGTAATTTTAACTCTATGTGTCCCTCAAATACACATGATACACTCCTGGTTATATACTTTTCACTAGGTTATTTGATTGAATGGAGGGTTTGGTTATCACCCGTCTATGTTTTTTGATATGGACCCTCTCTCTAAAAATAAGACAGAAATGTAGGAGAAAACAAGGTGGTGGTTCTGTGTTTAGTGTGAGCTTGGTACTAAAACCTTTACGACCCATATTTGAGAGATGCATGTTGTTTGGTTGTGTGTTGAATGGTTCACTATAGTAGGCTATGATGAATTTTAATACGTTCGGCTAAAGCAGTGAACGTCCGTGTCTTGGCGAGGAAAACTTCTTAGTATGGAGCCAACGTGAATATGTTCGCTTTTCTCGATTATAGTATGAGAGAGTAGTGAGAGTATGAGAGAGTTGTGAGTGTGGATGGATACCGGGTTAAAAGAAAGAAACGGGTTAAAAAACCGAGTTAAAAAACCTGAAATGCAAATAGCGCCCAATAAATGTATATATTGGGTAATAGGATACACTCTCGGTTATATACTTTCCACTAGGTTATTTGATTGAATGAAGGGTTTGGTTATCACTCGTCTATATTTTTTAATATGGACACTCTGTCTAAAAATAAGACAAAAATATGGGAGAAAACATGGTGGCGGTTCTGTGTTTAGTGTAAGCTTGGTACTGAAACCTTTAATGACCGCATTTGGGAGATACATGATGTTTTGTTGTGTGTTGAATGGTTCACTATAGCAGGCTATAATGAATTTGAATACGTTCAGATAAAGCAGTGAACGTCCGTGTCTTGGCGAGGCAAACTTCTTAGTATGCAGCCAACGCGGTTGTGTCCGCTTTTCTCGATTAGTAATCAATCTGAGCCTCTGTTATGCGCTTTAATTATTTTTAGACGGAAAATGATGCCGCTGGAAATTAAGATTGTTGAAAAGTAAGATGCTTGCTTCTGAGGTTAGTAAGTTCTTACTTTTCATTTACTTTTGATTTAACTCCTCTAATGTGTTTAATTATATAACCAATTAAATGGCACAACTGCTTAATCTATTATATAATATATACAAACAAGACACATAAAAGCCTGAGTTAAACGGGTCAAATGAGATGAACAGATGGAGCTAATGTTAAGGGGGTGTTTGGATGAGCTTATTTTACGTGTTAACGGCTTATTTAAGCTATCTGCTTAACCAATTATTACTTACTAAAACTGAAATCACAATAACATTTACATATGTTGTATGAAAGTCAGTCATTGTTTATTCATGTTGTTTCGCTTTCTTATTTTTTTCCCATTAGTTGCAGGCGATGTTTAATGTATTTAATAGATTAGAACCTATACCCGAAACATTATCATCAGAAGGGAATGTTTTTCTCAAACGATGCTTGCAGAAGAACACCCTAAACATGGCTAACCGCACCACCGCTGGTAAGCGTTGCATCATAACATATGTATACATTTCAATCATATAACTGAAACACTTAAAGTTCATTAATTTTATATATCTTTTAATCTTATGACAGTGGAATACCTAAACACCTACATTCAGAGACTAAAAAAATCCATTCACCGCCATCCATGCGCCATTCTCCTCTGTCTACGCTTGAAGTTCTTCTAAGTGTATGTTATCACGAGGTCAGCTCTAGTACAGGCCATCACAACTTTCTTTCGGTTTCAGCAGGTTAGTTTGGTTTTGTTATCGCTAACCTTTGGCAGGCACACAACCTTTGACAAGATACGATATCACAGATATGTGGTATCCGGATCTACTTATTTTTCAATGTTCATGCATATAATCAGAATTTTATAAAGTGCTTGGGAAGGAAATGCCTCAAAATTTATATACACGAGTCATGTTCAACCTGTGTACCTAAACCACATTGTTACAAGTGTGGTCTTGCTCAAATATGGATAATCTAAATTAGTTACCCAACTTACATTAACGTTTTGAATGCTCTAAATTACACACACCCTTATGTAGGAACAAAATCTTTGATAGGTCAGAAAATAACAAATTACAGACGTAACTACCATTTACAAACACCGAAAATCCATTTACCTAAACGTGTCAAACGAGTAAACTGGTCAAAAGGAAGTTTGTGTATGGAAAAGCTTATAACTTCTTACATTGTTTGTTCAAACAAACCAGATTTTTTTAATGAACTTTAATTATACTTGGTGTTGCTGAATATCTTTGAAAAATAATTACTTATGTTTATTTTTTGCCATTTATATTCAGATTTTGATATCTACGCAGAGAGGAAAAGATTTTTATGGCAAAAGGTAATTTGTTTTTAATTCAGTTCTTACACTTTTTATCTTAACTTCAATCATACAAAAAGGCAATATTAAATCTTGATGAATATTGACTTTTTTCAAATGCATTCGAGGAGAATAGTAAGGAACCAACATGTGGAAATGCTAGCAAGTGGTAATGTTGTGTAGAGCCACCGAACGCCACCATCCAAATAATGTTGGAGTTGGTTTCGTCGAAGATTTTTTGTGAGGCTGCAACTAACAATAATGTTTTGAAGAAAATTTTGAATTAGGGTGAAGGATATGATCGCCCAGATGATAGCTCAATGGTTCAAGGTTTTCTTCTTTTTTATTTTTTATTTGTATCATATAGAGGTGGCAAAATGGACAATTTGAAACATGACAGTTCGGTGGCTTTTAACACATTTGACTTATGCCTTTTTCTAGCTAATTTTCTTATTTGACTGGTACGTAAAGATTAGCAAAATGCATCTTTTAAAGATAATTTCATCGGAAAAAAGTTTTCTCTAAATACCATAGTTACCTTGATTTTACATTACCTGGGACAGAGTAGTTTGAAAGGTGGAGTTCTTCTTAGCTTTCATCAGAGGCAAAAAAGAAGAAAGCAGACTAACTTTTGTTGTAATATCTATACAAATAACTCGCTCTATATTATTTTCAAATGAGCAAATATGCAGTGACCTATGCATTTATATAAAACCCAGGTAGGCTAACCTGTAGACTGTGATATTTTAAAACAGGCAGATGTGCAGCAACATGTACGATGCAAATGTAAACTAAAACATAAAACACGTTAAAGCCCGCGTCCCGCTGCAAAGCGCGGACAAACCCACTCGTTAAAGGAACAAAATGAAAACGAAGGTACGTAATGGAAAACAATACGGTATTAACAAATGTTTATTGTAGTTGTTGGGCTACTAAGATAATACACAGGCACAACTGGACTAGAAGTGGACTGAAAGAGAAATATTTATAAACTGAGTTATCCATAAAATGTGGCCCCAATGGATTTGGGGGCCCTGTGCAGTTGGGCAGCCTACACAGGACTATATCCGGCACTGAAAATCTATATCGATCTCAATATGCTTAGTGCACCGATGCAAAGCTAGTTTGCTGGACTGTAAATGACACCAACACTATTATAATAAACCAACGTGGCACATCTCATTCCCCTCCCCCTCTCTCTCTCTCTCTCCCTCTCCCTCTCCCTCTCTTTCA
>BQNB010043209.1:15367-43411 GCA_026074375.1 Tanacetum coccineum
CGTGGGGATCCTGCACCTGTGTGTATGGAAGTTGCTAAGTCTGGGTTAAAACTTTGGAAGGAGAAATTTTTCTTGATAGACTGTGTTGGGAATTTTAGAATTCATGAAGGACTGACATGTGAAACATAAACAGAAATGAAGAAAGAAGAAACAAAAAGAAACAAGATATGCTAAAGAAGGAAACAAGATCAAGATTAATGTTGATTGAAATTAACATTAATGTTGAAGATATAGATTAGTCAAACATTAATGTGATGATTAATGTTAATTAATTAGTTTCCTAATTGTATTATGTTTTCTTTTGAAACAATAGGGACCAAATTGTTATTTTCACAAGTGTAAACTCTAATCCCTCTAGTATATAAAGAGGGGTAGGGGTCTTAGTTTAGGGCACCTTTCCTTCACTCACATACACACGTGTAGTTTACACACATTTCCACCATTGTTGTAGCTTCAAGGTTGTAAAACCCCATCACTATTTTAGAGTGATCGTATTAATATATTGAGGCTTGTTTTGTTTACTTGTTCTTATAAGATATAAAGACTAGTTTCCGCATAGTCTTTGTATTGATCATTGCTTCAAAGATCTTTCGATAATTTCATCTCAACAAGTGGTATCAGAGCCTCGTTGAGAAGCTTTGATTGAGAAGAACACATTTCTACACATTTGGTGGTGGTGAAGAAGAAATGGCGTGCATGAACTTACAGGTACAAAACTGTCCTCTTGGTTGTGATTCTAAAATTAATGATCTTAACAAACTTAATGATAATCTTGATAGACTTTATAATGATTGTTATATTAAAGTTCAAGCATATCAGAATGCTGTTAAAACATTAGAATCACAACGAGCATGGTATCAAAATAATCAGTTAGCCTATGAGGAAAAGATTAGGGTTTTGCAAAGAGATTTGGAAAATACGTCTAATGAGTTAAAATATTCTGAAAAAATCAATGCTGAGATAAAAATGGAAAAACAAGATTTGCAAGCTAAATTAGATAATTCTTTGTCCAGGTTTAATAAATGGAAAGAATCTTCTAAAAACTTAGCTAAATTGATAGATAATTCTTTGTCTGTGAAATCAAAGCTAGGTTTGGGATACAAGGATTATACAGGGCCAAATGAAATTTATTATCCTGAAATGCAAAGTATTTTTGATCCAGAAGAAGCGAATGATAAAACACTTTATTATCAAGAACATGTTAGGTTTGTCAAAGAAGGAGGAATGAATGCTGTTCCCCCACCCATCACTGGGATTTTCATGCCTTCCTCAAACCAAACTGACATTGATGAATCAAAAATGACATATGGTAAAAAGTCTTGTGAGTCCATTCCTGCTGAAGAGTCTTTGCCTAAACCTGCTGTTATTGAACCTAAAACAAGTGAAAATGTCGTGTGTAAGTCTAAGTTAAGTGCTGAATCACCTGAGTTTATTCCTCAATCTGTTTGTTCTAAAAATAAAAATGTTAAGAAAAAAAAAAAAAAAAAAAAAAAAAAAAAAAAAAAAAAAAAAAAAAAAAAAAAAAAAAAAAAACAAAAAAAAAAAAAAAAAAAAAAAAAAAACGATAAACTTAGGAAAAAACAATAAGACTCCTAGAGGTAATCAAAGAGGTGAATGGTATTGATGAATCAAAAGTTAGGCAGTAATTTTGAGTTTCAAAAATAAAGCTAGCTATGTTTGTGGTAGTTTTGGATTCACTTGCAGCACACCTGTAAAATAGAAAATGATGAATAAACAAGGAACAGGTTAAACCAATTATGGAATTATGTCTAGACATATGAGACACCGAACTTGGTTTAAAAAACCCTTTCATAAGAAAAACATCCTACATTTCAACAGATGTATTAACAAGAATGTTAAGGGTACAAGATATGATTCTTCTAAAACAAAAACAAAGGTGAATCCGGTTAAGGCCTTAGCTAAGTGGGTTTGGAAACCAAAACAAGCTGTTTTAGAACATGTATCCAAATCGTCTAGAGCATCAAAAGTTTTAACCAGATATGATTATGTTGATGTCTATGGAAGATTCAAGTCGGTTCTGGCTTGGGACTTCCAAAAGCACTAATCCTTTCTTGTCTTGTGTTTCCTGTATATTTAAAAAAAAAAGGTTTATGCTGCTTGTTCGATTCATTCTTGCTGGTTGGGAAAATGTTTCTGCTACTTGTTCTTCATTTCTGCTGTACGTGTTCCTGCTGGTCTTCATCAAGGTTCCTAATGATGGTCAAAGATATTTAATTTGGTCAAAATGAAGATTTGGTCAAAGATGAATATTTAATTTGGTCAATGAAGATTTGGTCAAAGTTGAATATTTAATTTGGTCAAAATGAAGATTTGGTCAAAGATGAATATTTAATTTGGTCAAAATGAAGATTTGGTCAAAGATGAATATTTAATTTGGTCAAAATGAAGATTTGGTCTAAGAAGAATAATTAATTATCTTTGTATTGAGATTTGGTCATGAGAGTTGACAACGCATAATACGGAGGTGATTTTCGCTCATATATAGGAATTGAAACTGATCCTATAATATCTCCTTTGAGTGGTGCATAGTTTGTCAACCCTGATTTTTAGGAATGAGATTGATACTAGAAATATTCTTCCTGATCTTGTGGGATTGGTTGAAGTGATTAAAAGCTGTTATGGCTCATTGTTACGTGTTACTGCTGCCAAAAGGATAGAGGTGGAAAAGGTCAGCTCATGACTTATTATGAAATTCCTGCTGGTCATGTTAAAAGTTCCTGCTGGTACTCGTTTGTTGATCCTGCTGATTGCTATTCTCGATTCATGCTGCTCATAATTTATTTCTGCTGATAACGATCATCGTTTCTGCTGGATATATTGTGTTTCTGCTGATCATTCTTTATTCCTGCTGGTTGTGTCGGTTCCTGCTGTCCATGTAATTTTCCTACCGGTTGTTTATATGTTGGTTTATATTCCTGCTGGTATCTTTTTGTTGCTGCTGTTTGTTAGTATTCCTGCTGACTACGTGTTCGATTCCTGCTGGTCACGAGTTTATGGTTCCTGCTGTTCGGGTTATTATTGTTTTGTTAAAAAAAAAAAAAAAAAAAAAAAAAAAAAAAAGGAAGGGAGTTGTTCCTGCTGCTTGCTTGTTTTGTTCCTGCTGGTTGTTTTATTTATTCCTGCTGTTAGTTAAAAAAAAAAAAAAGGCTACATTTGAGGGGAGGCTAAATACCAGTTTGAGGGGAGGCTTATTATGAGTGGTTTGTTTCTATTTGAGAAGGGTTTGGGTGTTGGCTAACCACCACACAACAAATGGTCATCAGTTCACCATGCCTTACAAGCATAAGAACTGGCTAGTCCAAGAGCAAACGGCTGCTTGGTAAAGACCTTTCAAATCCGTTGATGGTTGCCAGGTTACCCAAAACTGGATGGTTATCACTTTCCATATTCTTTGAATGAAAAGTGGCTAGTCCATAGCAAACGGCTCATGGTAAAGACTTTCTCAAATCCGTTGATAGCTGTAAGGGTTTGCTAAAAATCCTATGGCCTTCACTCACCATGTTCTTGTAACAAAGAGTGGCTAGTCCAAGAGGGTACGGCTCTTGGTAAAGACATCATCAAATCCGTTTATGGCTGGTAGTTTGCCAAAAACTATACCTTTCAATGATTCACTTTCGAGTGATGAGGATAGTTTTATACTTATTTAATTGATGATTCTTTGTACCTCTTTGCTTATCATGGTTCGTTGAGAAGACAAGCAATGGACATTGAAGTGTTTGGATATATCCTCCTGGTGCTCAAGCTGAAACGCGATGGAAACTTGAAGGTAACGGAGTCACCGTTCAAGTTTAGGGGAGGATTGTTGGGAATTTTAGAATTCATGAAGGACTGACATGTGAAAGATAAAGGACTTAAATTTTACGAGTTGCACAAGAAGGAAACAAGAACAAGATATGCCAAAGAAGGAAACAAGACCAAGATTAATGTTGATTGAAATCAACATTAATGTTGAAGATATAGATTAGTCAAACATTAATGTGATGATTAATGTTAATTAATTAGTTTCCTAATTGTAATGTTTTCTTTTGAAACAATAAGGACCTATTATGTAATAGTTAGTTAGCTTTGTTAGTAAGCTAGGGTTTCTTGTAACCTCCCTCTATTATATAAAGAGGGTAGGCGTCTAGGTTTAGGGACACCTTTCCTTCACTCACATACACACGTGTAGTTTACACACATTTCCACCATTGTTGTAGCTTCAAGGTTGTAAAACCCCATCACTATTTTAGAGTGATCGTATTAATATATTGAGGCTTGTTTTGTTTACTTGTTCTTATAAGATATAAAGACTAGTTTCCGCATAGTCTTTGTATTGATCATTGCTTCAAAGATCTTTCAATAATTTGATCTCAACAAACGAGCCTTTAAAACATTTAAGAACATTTAAACCAACCAAAAACTTCCTTCTTGTGTGTGTCATCCGATAACCAAAAATGCCCTTTGTCCGATATCAGGCATAACTAGCAGTATAAACAATAAGCCAGCAGTACAAACTTTCAACAAGCAATACTAACCTTTAACTGGCAGTATAAACTTTTTGAGCCCAATACTAGCAGTACTAAAAATCAAGTAGCAGTATTAACATATCATTGGCAGTATTAACGTGTATTCAAGCAGTATTAATTGCTTTTAAACACCTTAGTAGCGTTATATGAACCCAATAACCAACAGTAGAACTGCTGAAAGTCTAGAGCAGTACTAACATAAAGCTGTGCAGTATTAACTTTGTAGACCAAACCCCAGCAACGTATTAACATACTTGATATAAAAAACTGTACCGTTTATTCCATTAGCCGTTAGTAGCATTAATAGACAAAAAAGGCAAGTATTAACACATATCGGACCTGTGTCAAAAGCAGCATTAACGTAGACTTGGCAGCATTATCCATGAACTAGCATTACTACTTTACCTTCGACAGCATTAAGTTTCAACCCTAGCAGTAGAAACTTTTATTAGCAATACTAATCTCCCTTTGGCAGTAGTATTAACTTTCCAGAACCAAAACTTTATTCAAACTGCATTCAAGTCTTTTGTAATAACTATTGGTCCTGGTATAAAATAAGTTACACTAAGATAAAATCCTATCCACGTCCAATAGTAGCAGTTACAACCTTATACGAACCTACTCTTTCTTTAACAATGCACGATCAAAATGTATTGCGAACCATTTAAGGGTTTATGGAAAATAAGAACCCTTAGTTCTTCACCATCTCGCGTGCAACAATATATCATAGTCATCTTTTTTTAAGTATAAAGACGACGCTTTAAAGTGTCGCAAAAACCCTAAAATCATCAAAATCGCCCATAACTTTAAAAAATCATACCTTCTTTTTTCCTTCATAGCACGACATCAACAAACTCCTTGGTAGATCCTTAGAACCAAGAGCCCCTTGGCTTTGATTACCAATTGTGAAGATTGTTTAAGCCCAATTTAGTATATGTTTTACAAATAATAGAAGTACGCGCGGAATATACAGAACAATATATTATCCAACAAGTTGTTTCTTTCATAGATCATTCATACAGCCCAATCTAGATGATCTATCTAGAAACATGTTACGTCTAAACTGTAACAGGATCAATGAAAACATGGTCTTGAGGCTACAACACTCTTTCTAGGCGTTTACAATGAATCACACGCCTAGAACACATACACACACACACACACACCTTTAGTCGACTACATTTTTCTGTGCACACAAAATGATGTGTCTATGATATCTTTATATAGGGATAGATCAAGACTTACAAAGGAAAGATAAAAACATTAGACAGTAAATGTTTTGAAATATTTAGAAATGTCTTCTGTTATCTTTATCTTCTTAAAGGTGATCTTTCCTGAATTACATATTCTCACCCAGCTGGTAGATTTCTTAATATCAATTGAAGGTCTTTTGTTTCATTCTTGTTATATTATTCTTTGTCTCTTCAAATCTAGAATACTCAACACTTTCCTTAGCGACGAAAATTCAGCATGATCCAGATTAAAGTTTCACTAAACTTGGAGGACACCGGAAGCTTCCCTTATTCCATGTAATTTCAAAAAACTTTCTCCTGTATGTCTTTAGCCGATATGTAGTGCTAGCATTAACTTAAGCCATATCTCGTATATGCAAAACTATCTTTGAAAACTCTCAAACCACACCAAATTGAGAGTAGATATAGCCGAAGATCATTGTAATACTCCTGTTGGAAAAAATAACTGATAAATTTGTGTAAAAGTTGGTAATTACCTTTGTCCTGTCGATTTCGTTATTCTCGAAATGGAAGAAGACAGTAAAGTTCCTCTCATCTTGGGATGACCATTTCTTCACACTGCTGATGCAGTTATTCGAGTTAAACAGAAACAACTCAATCTTAGAGTTGGAACTGAACGAATGATCTTCAATATCAATTCTGCGATGAAACACTCTTATCAACGATATTAACCATGTATTAGTGTATCGATTTCATCGATGAAATCTTATGAAGGAAGATTTGACGGCTCTGTCTAGACGAAGGAGTAAAATCCTCTATTCCTAGATCGCGAAGGAACACCTTCTCGAAGAAGAAATCTTTGCTGAATTCGATGAATTTATGGCAATGACTACCAATGAAAATTCTGACGCTAAATCTGTGAATTGAAGAACTACCATTCGAGAAAATCATCACCAACACCGATTATAAAATCAAAGAACTTCTCTCGCGAAGAAAACCTGCCCTACAGATCTTGACTTAACCTCTTCCGATAACTTGGAAACTTTGTATTCCTGGAGAAGCCATCTTTCCTTCCTGATAATCATTATATCTAAACTCTCTGTCAAAAGAAAAGCAAACTTGCTATCGTTCTTTAAAAAGCAGCAAGGCTAGCTTTTGCCTGGAAAACAACAGACATTCCTGGTATCTGCCCATCATTCTGTAAACACAAGATACAACTTCTGGATGACAGAAACGGTTATCCCAAAAACAAAGCAAGGTTAAAATGTTAAACAGTGCGCAAGAAGTGTGTTAAAAAAAAGAAAGAAGTCATGAAAACTCTTAGATACCCGGTACTATGCTACCCGATTGCTGATGGAGTCTTGTTAGTGTATTCACTGTGTGTACCAAAGAAAGGTGGTATTACAGTCATTACCAACAAAAATGATGAACTTGTTCCAATAAGAACCGTTACGGGTTGGCGAGTAAGCATCGATTATCATAAACTCAATGAAGCAACCACAAAAGATCATTTCCCTTTACCATTTATGGATCAAATGTTAGAAAGACTCGCAGGGAATAAATATTTCTGTTTCCTTGATGGTTTTTCTAGCTATTTACAAATTCCTATCGACCCTATGGATCAAGAAAAAACAACATTCACATGTCCTTTCGGAACATACGCTTATAGGCGAATGCCTTTTGGACTATGTAATGCTCCTACCACATTCCAAAGGTGCATGTTAGCAATCTTTCACGATATGATCTAAGAATACGTGGAAGTATTCATGGACGATTTCTCCATCTTCGGAAAGAAATCTTTTGGGCAAATGTGTCTAAACAACCTGTGATAAAAATGCTCCGAGCATTGTAAAGATGTTCATCTTGGCGTTTTTAACTGGGAAAAATATCTCTCATGGTCAAAGGGAGTGTGTGCTTGGACACAAGGTGTCTAGCGCAGGACTTGAAGTCGACAAAGCAAAAATTAACGTAATCTTCAAAACTTCTACACCTACTACTAAGACAGCTAAGGTGTTAGAAACTTTATAGGATCATTGTGGTTTTTACCGACGTTTCATTAAAAGATTTCTCAAAAAATTTGCTCGACTCTTACTTAAGCTGCTTGAAGAAAAGAACTTCGTATTTGAATTGAATTGATAAATGTCAAGAAAGGCATTCAAATTTTTGAAGGAGAAACTACATGTGCTCCTGTATGATCGTAAGCCCAAACTAGAATCTGTCCGTTTGACTTATGTGTGATGCAAGTGATTTCGCCTCGTTGGTGTGTCTTAGGTCAAAAAAGATGGTAAAAACTTTCATTCGCAATCTATTTCGCCAAGTAAAATCTCTTTAATCCAGCTCAACAAAAGATACACCGCAGTCCGAAAAAGAACTTATGGTTGTAGGTTTGATTCAGACGAAATTCAGATCGCTATGCTTATTCTATCAAAACTAATTGTTGCACCACGATCATTCAGCTCCTTAAGCATTTATTCAAGAAACAAGACGCAAGAACCAGCACCTTATTCGGATGGATTCTACTTCAACTAAGAATTCTGAATTAGAAATCAATGACAAAAAAGGTACAGAATGTTGCTTCTGACCACTTGTCCCGAATTGAAAATGACAAGTCAAGTGATGACAGTGATGTTGATGATAACTTTCCCGGAGAAACTCTTATGGAAATCAATACCAAAGATGAATCTTGGTTCGCAGATTTTGCAAACTACTTGGTAGCTGATATTATACCAAACGGGATGACGTATCAACAAAAGAACAAATTCTTCTTTGACCTCAAAAACTACTTCTGGGTGGAACCATATCTCTTCAAAGTATGTTCTGACAAAATGATCAGACGCTATATATCCGAATCAGAAATCCAAACAATTTTAGATCAATGTCACCACGGACCAACCGATGGACATTATGGACCCAACGTAACCGCTAAAAAGGTCCTAGATTCAGGATTTTACTGGCCAACAATCATAAAAGAAGCTCATACTCTAGTTCGCCTATGCGAATCATGTCAAAAAACAGGAAATATATCGAAACGTGATGAGATGCCCTTAAACAACATTCAAGTATGTGAAAATTTTAATATATGGGGTATTGACTTTATGGGACCATTCCCAAATCGTATAAGTTTAAATACATTATTGTCGCTGGTGATTACGTATCTAAATGGGCCGAAGCTCAAGCTTTACCAACCAATGATGCCCAAGTGGTTATCACTTTTCTTAATAAAATCTTGTTCTGTCATTCAGAATTTACTCCAAAGGCTCTAATCAGCTAGCCTAGGATACTCACTTCTGCAACAAAGTTAATGGAAAAGCTCCCAATGAAAAAAGATATGAAGTTAATCATCCGTTTCTCTACATCCATATCACCTCAAACTAGGGTCAAGTGTTGAAAACACAACGAGCTCTTAAAAAGAATTCTTTGATAGAAACTGTTAGAAGACAAACCCTGTATTTGGATAAGAAAACTTGAGATTGACGCTCTGTGGCTTTCGCATCACTTACAAAACACTACCGGATACTACACCTACAACTAATATATGGAAAAAACTGCCACTTACCATTTGAAATTGAACACCGTGCATATTGGGCTCTGAAGAATTGCAACCCAGATCTCATCGCCGCTGGTGAGAAAAGAATGTTTCAGTTATATGAGTTAGATGAACTTAGACCCAAAGCTTAACAAAACTCTCGGGGGGTCTATATAAGGAGACCAAAGTCTCTGGCACGACAGAAAATTAAAAATAAGAAAAGAATTCAAACAAGGAAACAAAGTTCTGCTATTTCACTCGAAGTATAAATTTAAACAACCGAAACTCAGATCTTGATGGTTAGGACCTTATGTAGTGAAACATCAATATCCATCCGGATATGTTGAACTCTATCGAAAAGATGGAAAGACGTTCATAGTCAATGGTCATCGACTTAAACTATATCAAGAAGAAGATAATGACCCAAGGGAAGCAGTAACTCCCTTCTTCCCCAAAGAATAACTCCCAAAGTATGAGTCTAGCTAACGAATCTCTTAAAAATTAAGAGCTTCTCGGGAGGCAACTCGTGCTTCACTTAAGTGTGGAGGAGTCCCTCCTCTATTCTTCTGCTAATATCCTTTATTTATTTTCTAAAAAAAACAACAAAAATATTTTCTTTTTTTGTGCTTTTGTTTGTTTACTTTTATGCAGGTACTTTAGCTTAAAGATATGAAAAATTATGAAGTATGCTCAAGGATAGCTCTCTCACAACTCTATCTATATTCCTCGGGAAGTACGTTTTTCCCTTAATTTTCCTTATTTTATCTCTATTATCAGTTATCACATTGAGGGCAATGTTCAATTTAAGTGTGGAGGGGAGCCAAATAGGAAAAATTAATCATATCCCTCCATATTTGCCCTGTCAAAATTTTTTACCAACTGATACTTTCAAAAATCTCAAAATTAAAATATACGCTTTTAAAATATAAAAAATGCTCTTAGTAAGGCAAATCCAACCGGATTGACATTATAGCTAGCACAACCTAGTCCACTAAATTGTGAGAATTTTAAGCCTATAGAATATTCGGGTATCCACCTTTGGTACCCAAGATAATTGATGCCTTTAGCTTGTTCGAGTTATGGTTTGATTGCAGTCATATGTGTCTATTCCGTCGTTACAGATGTGTACGTATGGTCTTTTTCGCCTTTTCTGGAACATTGGTATTGGTTGATAATTATATTTGAGAGAGCTGGTAATTTAGAAGCTCTAGAACTTGTGCTTAATCATCATTTACTAGACCGAAGTCTGATTAATTACATGATATGAATCTCGCAAGTCCCTGTTCTTGCATGTTCTCCCTTTAGTGCTGAGTCGCTGAAATTTCTAAGTAAAGAAGTTAAAGTTTAAAGATAAAGTCCTTTGCCAAGCCTTAGTTATTATTATCCTGGTAAAAAAAGAGAAAAAGTATATAGTAAAGGCTTAAGTTCCGGCACATGAAGATAAGTATATGCTCTCGCATCAATATCAAGTTCCGCCCTTCGGTCAGGTTTATGTGTCAAGTACAAGCCTATGGTAGTTGTCTAGATTATGTCTGTGCAAATTGAGTGTCTCACAAAAATATATAAACCCTATTGAGTGGTGAGTATAATTTTAATTCACACTTTTCCTTGTGAGGTGCTATGTATATGTAATGCCTGAAAAGTTATTTTAAACCTAAAAAAACTTTGTAAAACCTTAATTTTCTCAAGTCACGATAAATGATTATTATTTTTCTTCGCTTTGATTGCTTGAGGCAAAAGAATGAAACACGCTAAGTGTGGAGGGATTTGATAACGCCCAAATTATACATATTTTCGGTGGCGTTATTCATATATATTTAATCATTTCTCATGAACTTTCGATACTTAATAACATGAATTGCTTGCAGATTCACTTAAAGACATCCCAAGGATAAACACAACAAAGATCGAGTATTTATATGCTAAAAAACACAACATACAAGAAAAAGATAAAGTTCAAGTTCAAAAGTGTAAATGTGCGCCGCACTTATCCTTTGTGCGCCGCACTTCTCCTCAAGTCAAAGAATTAAAGACTTAGTCAAAATTCAGCATTAACTCCACAAGTACGCCACACTTACTATTTTGTGCACCGCACTTTCCATCTGACTATGAAGAATTAATGAAGACATTAATGCCACTGCATTAACACCCAAAGTGCGCCGCATAAATTATCTTGTACGCTGCACTTCTCCACTAAACATTTATTACCCTCGCATTTAATCACCAAGTACGCTGCACTTACTATTTTATGCGCTGCACTTTCACCCCTCACCTAGCCTATAAATAGGGGACGAATTTCCACACAAATCATTCATCCAAAAATCATTCTCTCATTCATCCTTCTTCATTCCTTCATAAACCAATCTCATACACACTTCCCACATCCACAACATAAACACCTACCCTTTTGAAGATTCAAGACTCAACAACCAAGATAACGAAGAAGAGCATTTACTCAGTTAAATAAAACATAATGATGTTTTTTGTTGATTCAAGCGATGCTATGAACCAATTAGCCTACATGAGAGGCTAAATCTCTCATGACTACTCGGTCATGTTATGATAATAAATAAGTGTTTGGTATGATCGTGATCTCTTTAATCTCAAGCTTATGTTGCAATCGTGTTATATCTTATCTTATTGGTTTTTGCTTATCAAATTTCGTTCTATATAAATCATATCTCGGTATAGGTCGATGGGAACGTTATGAATCTATGTGGTTTTAAAGATTTGTTTATGATCTTTATCGTCTGTGTTGAGAAATTCCATTTTCTTAATTTGGTAAATTAAATAAGCTTTGGAATTTAATTAGTAACTAAAACTATTTGAGTGACACATTGGTACTAGTCTACTAAATATAAGTACTTGAGTTAGGCAAGTCTATTGTGGAGTAAAACGTTTCTGACGGAGAAATCCTTTTTGTTAAGTTAGGTTCTATTTTCAAGGATTTCGTTCCAACATTTTGAACTTATTTTCAACTATCGAGTTGTCATCTTTATTATAAATTGTAAAACAAAAAAGTTATTTTCAAGTTTAAGTTATTTTTCTTTCTGATTATCTATAACATACTTAAATCTATGTGGGAACGACCTAGTCTTACCTAAAAAGATTATACTACATATGTGGGTTATACTTTTACCCGTGTGTTTCCCTATAATAAAATTGATATTTTCAGTCATTATAAATTTAAAGCTTTTGAAACACATCTGGGTTACTTCTTATTTCTTAGCCTCTCTAAAATTTCTTTTCTCTTCCCTTGTTCTTTGGAGCTCACAGCTCATAAACACCACTTTTAGGTTTTATAGTCTTTGATTTCCTTCAAGATTCAAGTACTCTAAGTTCATTTCTAAGGTTAACTAAGGTGGTTACAAGTGTTGGTTCTTTGATTTCAAGGGTTTGTTCAAGATCTATAGTTAGGTTTTTGGTTATTTTCATTTGGTTTTCAAGATCCTTCACTTCCTTTTCAAGTTCTCGTTATAACTAGGTTGTTCATCATCTTTGTAAGCAAATCTTGAACCTACCTCTTCCATCTTTTATATTCTCATGTTCTTAATCAAGTTTTATTTGTATATATATATATATATATATATATATAGAGTTAGGATCAAATGAGAAGTTTTCTTAAAATAAGAAGGATAAGAAGTAACTATAATCGCATATCCGAGATGCACCGACTTAAATTAGACGCATCTCTATAATCTTAGATGCATTATAACGCCTTTCAAGCTTTTAATTAGTGCAATACAATATTAGATGCATTTCTTGATTTTCTCATGTTTTTTGTTCCTCTGCACAGTTGCTAAAATCATGAAAAATCAATTTTGCACCATTCTACACATCAAGTAACTTTGAAACTCGAAAGGGTGCATTTATAAAGGAATAGAAATGCATCTAATGCAAGGTCGTTGCATTCAAATGTGTGGTTTAGTACTTCTCACCATTCTTATTTTAATTTAGCTTTCATGGATTCCTACTCTATTTATGTATATATATATATATTATTATATATAAGATATATATTAATATATATATATATATATATATATTATATCCTTTAGTGTTTGTGTTATTTTTCAAAAGAAACTAGTGGGTTTATGAACTAATGAAGTTTTTATGTGTTCTTGAAATTAATACTTTGAATATGGAAAGGATGAGTGAGCTTGTATGTTGAAATGATGATGATGATGGGATTAGGATAGATTAAGAGTGGATTTTGTTGGTTGGATAAGTAGTGAATGGGAATTACGTTAGTATAAGCACTATTGTGAAGTTTGGATGGATTTATGGAGGCGTTTGCAAAATATAAGGTTGCTGATCCGATTTAGTTTTGAGGTTTTGGATGACTTAAAAATATTTTCATTAGTCAAGAAGGTAGTTTTTGGAAAGCATGTTTAAAATAGATAGATTTTCATATATCGAACACTAAAAACGGATTTAAAACGGCCAAGTTATGGCGAGTAATATAGTTGCTGATTGGAATTAGAAAATGGGGTCTCAGGCACTTTCGGGTCGATTTGAGCTTTTAAAACATTGGCGAAACGTATATAGACACTAGTATATTAAGTGAAAACTTTAGAAACGTCACAAATGTATTATCGGGATTCTAAAATAGAAAACTTTTAAAAATAGTATCTTTTGGTGTTTATTAGCGAGATGGACTTGGAAGTTAGGCGTTTAGGTTTAGGTAGTGCGTTTTAGGATCATGGACTTAACGAATATTAAGGGACGGTATTAACGTCCCGAAACTTAGAACTTTTATAAAATAGTAACTTTCCAAAAATAAAACTTTTCGTAAAACATGGCATATCGTAATTGTAAATCCTATACTTTCATAATGACACGTTTTTACTATATAAACTAAAGCGCAAACACTTATGGATGTCTATTTCTCTTATAAGCGTCTATTTCGATGTTTCATATTTATTTCTCGTTTCTAAAGCGCGTCTTTTAAATTAGGTCGCGGTTAGAGTCGTTCGATATCGTTATACACTTCGTTGAATTTCTTGCTCACTATTTGCTTAAGGTGAGTTTATAGCCTCCTGTTTTTACTATTTTACTTTACTATTTAGGGTGAGAAACATTGCTTGCTTTTAAACATTAGACACAAATGCTTTACGATTTCCCAATCCTGTTTACGTGTTGCCTAAGTAGTATTGAAACTTGTATGCCCGAGTTATCATGAACCGTTAGTTATATATGACCAATTGTATTGGTTAAGTGAGCGCGAGTGTTGTAAATAGATCTATTAGGACTAATCATCCTCGTCCGGGTAAGTAGCTCTTACTGGATCAACGGACGTATACCATGTCGGATGTTAAGGTGTTGCGCCATTAAGGCACCTGTCATGGAAAGTTTTATTTGGCATTATACATGCTTCCAGTCCATTGAGCCTCGGTGTCATGAGTTTAGTGCAACGTAAATACCTTTTTATGTGATATTGTATCTGTTATAATAGTCACGTACGTTTTGCAAAATTTGGGGTCCATTCTTATTACAAATTTAAACCTATGAATTCACCAACTTTATGTTGACGTTTTAGCATGTTTTTCTCAGGTTCTTAGCTTAGATTTACTCTTGAAGTGCAATGTGGTGTCTCATGCATGCTCGGATTTTCAAGAACATTTATCTATTATTAAATACCGTTGTCATTTAAAAATAATTTCTTAAGCTTCCGCATTATTCCTATTAAACTCATTTGAATTATGTAGTGACTTAAAGTATTTTTATCATTTGCAACGGTGTTTACTTTTACAAACGTCCATATAGTGTTCGTTCCCTTGATCTTGTGTCATGAATATTATGACGTCACGCCCCTGGACACGTATTTTGTCCAGGATCCGTTTAAGGGTGTGACAAATGTGACCCATATTCATGAAGCCCGCGCCTTGATTTGCGCCTCGCCTCAAGGATCCATAAGCCCTTTGCGCGTTAGTGCGCCTTGAGCCTTTCAAAACACTAGGTAAGACATGAGGGTTTTTATCGTTCTCTAGGAGAATAGCACTATGAAGGTCCAAACTAAATATTACTAAGATCTAGAAGATTGAAAGAAGAATATTTTTTTATTTTTATAATTAATAAAAGAAAGTAAAATCTCGGGTATGATGGTGGGCTTGTGAGTTAATATATTAATTAACTAATTAAACTAAGTAAGAAGAAGAAAATTCATATGATAAGGGAGTAGTGTTTACTTAATCATGCATGGTCCTTGGTATGCTTTTCTTAACTCTATTGCCTTGTCACACTTGCGATGTATGTGTAAGTATTTCCGAGAAGCATGACAAATTACACAAAAAACGCCGTCTACGTGGAACCTTGCTAGGGCAACACAAGTGCAAGGTAGTATGAAGACTATTACACGGCCCCTAGGGAGATATACGTACATTAAAATAAAACCCACTTAAAGGGGAATAATCCACATTTCGGTTAGGTCGTAATGAAGACTGTTAATATGAGCATCCTTTCTACACAATCATACCGCTCTTGATCTTTGATACACTTAAGTAATTAGGGTTCTAGAGGGATAAGCATGCGCACACATCAACAAGAAGTAATATAATTAAGATCTAATTCCAATTACATTGCAATCATAAGCAAAGACTTAAAAGATTTAGCGTAGCATGTTCAAGATAGATGAAGCACAAATATCAATCAAACAGTAAGACATATTGAAAGATAAAGGATAAAACAACTTCACTATTATGAATCAAGCAATTAAGGATGGTATAAAAGGGTTGGGAAACCCTAAAATACTCCCTAAATCTGGTACAAGTCAACCTCCCACCAACTAAACCCTAATCCTCTATGAAAATGTATTAAACGTAAAAATCAAGTTTGTATGTATAATGACTTTTAAGGGGCGACGGGAGTCAAATTATTCTCCAACGTTCGTCCCCACGCTAGGGTTTCTAGGGCTTCCTATTTGACAGTTGATCCAGACGGCGTCATAATAATTCCAGACGGCGTCACTTAATGCTTCAGATGGCGTCACAATAAATCCAGACGGCGTCTCTACTCTCTGGTCTTCATTCATCAATTGTGTCTTCATGCCCATTTGCCATCTTGTCTTGTTTCTTCCAAAATTGAGCCCAAGTCACCTGTATTTCCTCAAATATCTTCCAAATGCTAAAAATACAAAAAGAAAAGATTAATGCACATATTTAAAGTATTTTTGCATGATTATAAGGGTAAAATGACCCTGAAAAAGTGTATAAAATTACACCTCATCAAATACCCCTACACTTGGGATTTGCTTGTCCCCAAGCAAATGAGCTTTTTTACCTAGACAGTAGCAATATCAGGGGCATTCAACTTACTCTTTAAAGGCTTTCATGGCACATTTAATTTGACCTCGTAACTAGAAGCACGGAAAAGATACACTAGCACCTCACAATAAGTGTTTGGATACTCTCTCTCTCTCTCTCTCTCTCTCTCTCTCTCTCTCTTGGTGTATAATAAATTATGACAATATGGAAATGGAAAATATAACACTCATTACCTGTCGTAACATACAAATTACCATAGGCTTGATAAAGGATCAAACCTTCAGCGCTAACGTAAATACTAATAGTTACTATCAAAGAGGTCTTTAAAGGGTTGTGGGGTGTAGGTGTAATATGATAACATGGAAACGGAAACAGATGGGAAATATTTGAGGAGTGACTTTTGAGTGAATTTTGGATGAAGTGGTGAGTTAATCATTTATAAGAATACACGTTAGTTTGGTTGCTAAGCCAAAGACTCTACCACTCGGACAAGATGTACAAACTCTACACAACTATACATCAAACTCTTTATTTTTCTTTTCTTGACTCTATGATAAACTTAAGCAAATGGCAGCCCGTACATTTTTTTCACTTTTTTATATTTTTTTCAAACCAATTTTTTCTATTTTTTTCGTACACTTTTGCCCTGCCATTGCTTAAACATAATAATACATCATTTGGGGTTTATAGAACATTCCTACACTTGAACTTTTACATACTCGATAAATAAACTAATCTATGATCTGAATTGAGTTGGATCAACATAACATGGAGACTATTTAACAAACATACGGGGATATTGACTTAACTTTTCTTCCCTATTCTTCCGCGAAATAAATACTACCATGAATCCCAATCGTCCCAAAACAGTATATACAAGGATAAGGACTTAGCAACCGTGTACTCAAATAATTAACTTGGATTAAAACAATGATGTACTAAAAGCGAGTACATACAAGGTAGGCTAAGGTTTCGGGTGTAACAATTGGTTTAAGGGTTTAACAATGCTCTTCATTAACAGTCCGGAATCCACCATAAAATTATGAGAACTGCGAAAAAGATAGGCTCGGAGGGTTTCACTAGGGGAGTCTTGCACTAAAAATAAGTGCGAAGCACGGGTGTGTGGATAGTTATATAGTCGAGGTGACCAAAGTAACAATTACAGGTTTTAAACATGGGTTAATCCTAGTGCCTCTTATCATTTAGCAATTCATAATACTCACTATGCAGTCTCGGGATGCATCACTAAAGCAAGTTCTAGAATTATATACATTACCGATACACTCTCATATAATTTAATACCGATACCAATGTTCCACAAAAGGCGACAAAGACCACACGTACACATCCGTAACGACAAAATAGACACATATGACTGTATTCAACCTTAACGTGAGCAAGCTAAAGGTATAAACTTTCTTGGGCATCAAAGATGGATACCCGAATTCCTAAAGATCTAATTTGGGTCAAAATTACCTTTTACACTATGTTTTGATATATTACTCATCATTTTAAGGACAAAGCAAAAGATAAATGGTGGAATAGTTTCTAAGGCTTTTATTTCCCCCTACAATTATCACGAACATTGTCCCCAATGTTCTACAAAGTACCCGTAAACGGATAAAGGGAAAAGAAAAGAGAGCGAAAGAAACTAGTACCCCCTGTTCTTGCTCAAAGATGGGGAAGAAACAGATGATAAACCGGCTAAATCGTCATCCAAGAATTGTCCACATGAATCTCTTAAGAATTTCCAGGCTTCTTTTTATCAAATATATCCTGCAAATCAAAGACAAGATGCAAACATACCAAGCATAAAATCGACGGAATGATAAATATACAACTATATGGTTTTACGTTTTTGACTCTATGACAAATAAATTAAAGGATAGGATGAATGTGTTGAATGCATTCGTGGTTTCCTGCAGGTTTTTAAGCAATGTATAAATTACGGAAATTATACAAAAAATTTCAAAGTTAAAAATCAAACTTTCCTGTAGCTGGGCTAGGGACGCCGTCATGAGAATCCTGACGCCGTAACCACATTCAGTAGAGAAATTTTTTTTTCTTTCTTGAAAAATTTATGCACGCAAGTCCACTTAGTATTTCCTGTAAAATTTTACTGCAAATACCACGAAATCTATTAACACAATCATATGACTCGAACACACAAGACGCGAATTAATCTAAATTATTTATTTGACTTGTTTGAAAAATTGGTTCTTAAAAACCAGATATTTCCCCTATACTTATTTTTTTTTGCAAAATAACAATGAATGAGATTAAGACGAGGTTAAAAACAAAACGAAGCATGATTACAAAATATTTTTGAACAATAATAACAAACAATAAAGAATTAAAACATACAGCACTCCTAAAATACGGAATAAAAAAATTAATTAAATGAGATACGCTCGGTTGCCTCCCGAGAAGCGCTTGTTTTTATTCGAGTCACGAGCCTGACTCTACCCTTATTTAACAGTCAAAATGGAGGGTTCCCCTACACTTAAGTTCAAGTGTGGGTGATAGTAACGGTACACACCATTATGGTAAGAAAGAGCATTATGTTGAAAAAGTGGTTGTTGAATTACATGCTCCAAATGATGTGTTTTATAATCCTACCCTTTTCTAACTCTTTAGGTCCAAGGGGTAAACTATATCCTTTTCCTAAGAAGTCATTTTTTGTCACCTCCAAATCCAAGAAATCGACACCTAGGGATCCACTTTGTCTTAATAAATCCGGTTTAAATCCATAATGTTTCTTAGGGTCATCTAGGCATGGGTGATAATAGTAATACACATCCTTAGGGTAGAAAGACGCCACGTGAGGTGAAGGTGGTGTATGAATGGTTAAATGATCTACTACATTCATCTTAAAACAATCCGGACTGTTTGGTTTGATGGGTGGTTCGAGGCCTCTTTCTTCTCCTAGGCCTACATCTGAGTATGGAAAACTATGTAAGGGTTGTGGTTGAGGCTCCGGTTTATAAAAACTAGGAACTCTCCTAGAACTAAGAGGAATATCGTGATTACAAATATTCAAGCCTAAATCCTCTAGTTGTATTTCGTTTAAAGGTTATACCTCCATCGAAATTCCTATAGTCTCTTCTACTTCTTCCGTGTAAGTCACGGGCGGTGTATACACATCAAATGATGGGAGGACTTGTGGGGAATTTTATACATCATGTCGAGACTTGACGTTTTGATTATTCTTTGTACCAGGCTTAAAGCCAAAGGTACTTTTTCTTACAAGAGGTGGACTAGGGAAGATGGTACCAATGTACCTGACATATAGCGGCTTTAGTGGGGATAATTTTGGGTAAGAGGATGATGTTTCTATGAGAGATTATGGTAATTTACTATCATTAGGTGGCTCTAACTACTTAGTTTCGGGATACTTTGTGATTTTCTAAATTTTTTTATTTTCCTTGATTTGTATCTTGTCCCTTAACTTCTCCATGCCCTTGAGGGATAATTGCATGAATTCGTTGCCAATGATACTCATATATTCTTCAAGTTGACGAATTTCTTCCTCTTGATCACGGATGAAATTCGTAACAAGTCCTTCAAACTCTTCCTTACAGGATGGTTTAGGGTATGATTACCATAAGTTCTCACTCCTTCCAACAAACAAAATTGCTTCCTTCATGAGTGAGTTGACTTGACATTCCATGGCTTCTAGTTCTTATTCCATGTTGGAGGTCTTATTGGTGTTTCGGTAGCCCTCGTGGCTAGGTTGAGAATAATCTCCTAAAGTACTTCCCGGATTTTTGCCTTTCATGGAGGTCAACGAAAAAGATTTACGAACAAAAACACAAAGAAAAGATAGACTACAAGAAAGCTAATAATACAAAAATAAAAATCTCACTTGAAAGGATTCAAGTGAGTAGATCTAAGCCAAATAAAATTCGAAACCTACGTTATTCCCCAGCAGTGGCACCAAAAACTTTGATGAGGTTGTAAATCCCATTTCAGTTCTACAACTCCCTAGGCAATGCATCTAATCATTATAGTGTAGTATAGGCAAGAATAGTTTTAAAAAGCGCGCCTTAATGCGCTCCTAGGCTCTAAGGCTCAAGCTCCAGGGATTTTTCAGATCGAGGCTCCGCACATACACAAGGCTCACAAAAAGCGCAGAGCCTTGGGATTTAGAGCATTGAGCCTAGGCGCGCCTAGGAAAGGTAACGGATTTTGAAACTTTATTTTTGAATTTAACATTCATCGCCCTCATATGTTAATAATAGATCACCTAGAAACTACCTTTTAAAACTTTATCTTAGTGTTATTTAAGTCATCATTAATCTATACATTTTTCGCCTAAACTATTATAATTTACTTTAATTTAATATGACTCATACTCATGAAGCCCACGCCTTGGTCTGTGCCTCGCCTCAAGGCTTCATAATCCCTTTGCGCCTTAGTGTGCTTTGAGCCTTTCAAAACACTGGGCAAGACACGGGGGTTGTTATCGTTCTCTAGGGGAATAACACTGTGAAGGTCCAAACTAAATATAAAAATTTCAGGTCATTATTTTAACTTTTCCGATTATTATTTTGACTTTTATACGTTACGTTTAAATTTGACTTAAAACCGGGATGTTATCCCGCGTAAAACTGAAAAAAAGGTCAATCGGATGCGTTTCGGCTTGTACCGAGAGTAGTCTACTTATTATATACATGATTTTATCATTTTAAAGTGTTACGTAGTTCACGTACACTTCCGTTTGCGATTTCTACATTTTTCGCGTACATTTTACTTTTTTTTGCGTTTTAGATCAAACGGAAACCCGAAAAGTTGTCACTAATGTGATGTCGTGTAGGGTCAATTATTTGATTATCAAGTTTTACATTTATATTTAGCCGACAAATCTAAAACAACACTTTAACGAGCAGTGTACCCGGTCAAGATGGAGTTCACAGTAAGTAGGGTGTCGAACACTAAGAGTGGAAATTTAATCCTATATTCTATCAGTATTTTAATTAGTCTATTCACTGGTTAAACCTATGCTATGTACGTTGTCTAATGAAATAGGGGGTTCAGCCTGAGAGACTGGCACAGGTTGGGTGATGACAAATATCAATTCAATATACAATAAACATAAAAGATGAAGATTATAAGATAGAAAAGTGGTACAAGCCAAATGATAGAAAACTGTATTAGCCATATTAAATCCGGCTCAATGCTGGTTTGTTTGTTTTAGTGCACCGATTTACTTATCTCGAAGCGACATATCATTCTTAAGACATAGGGGGGACATCATCCTAATACCTAGACATAATTAATCCTATCATAATTATTGCATCCGCATAAAGCATCCTTTAGTTTATTTATAATCTATCTTAGAGAATTAAAGCAGTGGTGATCCTGTTAAAACCCTAGCCCAATGGGACTTTACCCACTTATTGTTTGACGAAGTTTTATATATTGGTAGTCCACTATTCAAATCTTTATCAGTTAATTATGAGCATGATTGCTGAAACATAAATGGGTCACCTACTAGTCCAACTACAGGCTCATAACAAAGACAAAGAATCATGTTATTTGTGATCTATTGGTCCAGTAATATAAGACACGATATAGTGAGCTATTCCCGATAAATACTCAGATTACTTGGTCCCGTAACACTAGACATCCAGTTGAATGATAGTCGCATATTCACACACATAAAACAAGTTTGAGGTGAGAAACATATTAATACAATCAACGATAAATTAAGAAATCAATTTTAAAAAAACCAAACATTGAACTTTCATTAGATGGCTAATACCCATGGGTTATTAGCCAACAAACTATTGTCCCCACCCCCACACCCCAACCACCCACCCCACACCACCCCCAAACACACAAATTCAATTATACAAGCGTAATCAAACAATTGAAATCGAACGATTAAAAGAGTAAAAATTACACGATGTCTTCTATGGATTCGTGATCATTGCCGTCGACCTTTGTGGCTGGTCTTCTATTCGAAAATTCGTCTTTAGTGTGTATGTATAAGATATGATATTGCACAATGAAAATCTGTTTTTGATTCTTTTATTTACTAGTTGTGAACAAATACTCGATACGTCGTATCCCAGATGGTTGATTCGGCGTATGGGCTTGGATTCCTTGGAGTGCGCGCTACGTTCGTAATAAATCTTTGATATCATTCCCAATTTACTTGATTTACTGTATCTTTGAATATTTATCTTCATGGATACGGCGTATGTAGACAGCATGGATACGTCGTATTGGGAATTAGTCAAACGCGTTTTCTTGTAAGTCTTTGGCAACTTATAGTCGTATTCTCATTGTTGGGATAACGAGAAAAAAGTATTGGTGAATTTTCAGAAATCTTCAAATGTCTTCGTTTTAGCTCCAAATTGTGCGCCTTTTAGCTTGTCTTCACAAAAAACACTCCTAATTACTGACTATTTATCAAACTTTAAAGCAATTAAGTAACCAACAATGCTATAATTATATAATATGAGGGCAAAACAAATGGGATAACATGATATAATAAAAGTTTACGTTATTTGATGTCTATCAAATACCCCCCACTTTAATCTCTCTTGTCCTCAAGTAGTCCTTAGAAAAAGTTCTTGTTTGATGAAAATGTGTCCCCACCAAAAGTTATGGGTTTTCCGTTTAAGCATTGTTTTGTCCTAATCACCTATACATAACCAAGCTCCTCACGAAATATGGAAATGAAAACACTCAGATCACTCAACTAATCTATGGTGCAACATTTAAGTAGTACGATCAATTGCTTGGTGTGATTAGTTTCGTATCATAAGCTTGGCAAGGATACATATCTCCACCGCTAAAGCTAAGGAAGAACAAGTCAAAAGCTAAATTGGGTATTTATTAGTAGGCTAGGGTTTAATCATTCTTTTAGGAGGATGAATGATATAGGTATGGAGCTTCTGACTTTCACCAGAGGTCGTCGTCAAACAAGGCAGTGTTTTTTTTTATTTATTTAACCCCCCCCCTCAGACAGTGAATACATGGCCGTATCGATGGAATAGACATCCACGCTTGTATACATCCTCATTCGAGTAGATCCTAAGGTTAGTTATCAGGAAAGGGAAGTAAAATGGTTGTTAAATAAAATTTACAAAACAAATAAATTAAGCCAACAAATAAGGTACGGTTGCTAGTAACTTTCCCCGACCGTTCCATGACAAAGTCTCGAACATATAGCAGCGCCTCGATCAAGGACATGACAATGACAATGACAACCTAAGTTGATGTTCCCATAACGGTCAACTTCCCTTACATCCCACTCTTTACATACTTTTACACAAGTGGTGATATCGGCCACTTTTTACAAAACTTTACATTGTTGATTTTTGTAACATTTCAACGAATAATCGATCCTTCTAAGTGATTTCCTCAGTATAAACTTCTTTTTGAAACGACTATTTTTCTTCCTTCTCTTTTTTACTTTTTCTCTTTTTCTCTTTTTTTTGTTTTTTTTTCAACAATACATAATAAACCTCGGTTTGATTCCATCGTCTTCACTATCATAATTTATCCGGATAATCTTTTCCTTGTAGTACTTTTTTCTTCAGACATAATTCATAATCGCGAAAGCAACAAAACTTATGAGCTACATAATTTTCCCATTGCATTGTGCAATTTCCCGACCATTACAGAGATAGAAAAATTTCACTTTGACACAGGAAATACAAAACTTTACACGAAATCGACTAGCAACATAGAGAAATAGGCTTAATCTACACAGTAGGCTAAGGTGTAAAGGTGTAACGAAACATATAATATGGTGTACAAAAAGGAAGGAATGGCTCAACAGGTTATTTCTAGGAGATTTTACTCAAAAAATGAGAGTAATCAAGGGTTACACGGGAGTTAACTAACCAGTGAAGTTAGTTATTTTTATGACATGTAGGCTATTTGGTTTAATCCTAGAAATTTATTAGTTGAACATGTTCTTCCATCTAAATCCATAGTACTAATTATGGCGGTCTCGAGTGATATACCAGGCCAAGTTCTAAAGTCCACTACATCACTAGCACACTCATAATTTTATGGAATTTTGTAGATAGTTGGAAACGGAATAGGCTTAATTCACATATGTTATCTTGGGGTGGAGTTATAAGGGTTATAGTGCGCTAGGTAATGTAACTAGTGATTTTTACAAAAGTCATACTGAAAAAATTTAAATTCTGACCATTTTTAAGCACTTTGCATGTTATTTACAAAAGACATGTATGTTCTAATTCGCCACCCCCACTTAAGTTATACAACGTCCTCGTTGTATAGATAAAACAATAAAATAATAAGGGAAAAATAGAATTAGAACGGAAAACTCCCTGATGTTTTGCTCGTGCTAATTCTCCATGATGAGTTCTTGAGCAAAAAGTGTGTTGACTAGGGCTTCAGAATGCCCGGATGAGTTCAACACAAGTCTTTTTCAGCATATACCATATCATAGTTTCAGCAAGGTCCTGTAAAAGAGATTATAAGACAAGTGCAAATTCTATTTCGCTACAATGGTACAAGAAAACAATTAAACACACAACTGTACAGGGGTCAATACGCCGTATCCCAAACCCTAGGATACGCCGTATGTAATGTTTGGGAAGACAGACTCGTGCAGAAAATTAAAATTCAAATAATTAAATACGACAAACAATTAAAATGACCGGGTTGTCTCCCGAGAAGCACTTTTATTTCAGCCGGTCATTAAGTTCGAGCTTTTTCCTCTTCTTCATTCATCCTCCATGATTCGCTCACAATTATTCTCGAGAGCGAATTTCTTCATAATCCTTTGGCATGATGCGTACTTCTTGCAAAATCTCATGCCAAGCACAACGCCTTTTGTCATTTCATCATCGTCAATGATGGTAAAACCTGAAATAATAGAAAATTTTCCAACGAAAACAGGTATATCGATCAAAGTCCCGGCATGACTCTTCCCTTCATCTTTGTCCTGATGAGAGAAATTAAACGTGAAATCAAAACAGATGGAGTTTTACTACTGTTACTGTATCAGATGACGAATACGTCGTATTCAATTAATCTGAATACGCCGTATAGGTCGGTTGAATATCAGTACGCCGTATTGAGTTTACTGAATACGCCGTATTGTTGGGGGAACAGATACGCCGTTTAGACGGTAAAACTCAATACGTTGTCCTGATCAGAAAGTTTGATACGTCGTATCCAACTGGTGGATACGGCGTATCAGGTGATCAGTCAGAACAGAATACTATTTAAAGACAATTAAATGAGGGAATTTAAACAAACAATTTACACACGAATAAATACAAACATAATTAAAATAATTAGAATACACTAAACTAATTAATTAAAGGTTAGAAATACTGAAAAGATAGGTTTTATTAAATTCACTCCCCTTGGCCACGGCGCCAAGAATACCTGATGTAGTGTAGTTTTTTGTAGGTGTCAAATTATTTGTTTATCAAGTTTTACATTTCTATTTAGCCGAACAAACCTAAAATAACACACTTTAAGAGCAATGTTCCGGTCAAGATTGTTCGAACACTAAGATGGAATATTTAATCCTATATTCTATCAGTATTTTAATTAGTCTATTTACTGGTTAAACCTATGCTATGTACGTTGTCTAATGAAATGGGGGGGGGGGTCAGGCTAAGAGACTGGCACAGGTTGGGTGATGACAAATATCAATTCAATACACAATAAACATAAAAGATGAAGATTAGAAGATAGAAAAGCGGTACAAGCCAAATGATAGAAAACTGTATTAGCCATATTAAATCCGGTTCAATGCTGGTTTGTTTGTTTTAGTGCAATGATTTACTTATCTCAAAGCGGCATATCATTCTTAAGACTTAGGTGGGACATCATTCTAAGACCTAGTGTTGGGAATTATACATTCCCGACTTTGTACCGTTAGTTATATACTTAGTACCGCTAGTAATAGTTAAAACTGACAGTACAAAATGTTAAGTACTGCTCAGATAGTTAGTACCGTTAGTATAAAATAGTTAGTACCGTTTAAGAGATATGCATGAGATATTATAGGAAAAGATATGCATTATCCGCGTTTTGTAAGTCAGGATTAGGGTTTTCCTTGGTGTATAAAAGGAACCCTTACGGCATAGTTAGAGAAATCATTCAATATTAGTTGATTATCAATATCATAGTTAGCAATCAATATAAAAGCTTAGTTATGAATATTCATTGTTCTTCTTTGCATTATAAGTTAGATTCCGCATAACTTATAGTGTTCTTAATCATTGTTTCTCCTATAGTTTGTGTGAATCTATTTATATTAGCTACAACCCTTAACAAGGTAGTAAGATCCATATTCAAAGGGATACACAAGTGGTATCAGATCCTGAAGAGAAACTCTGAATAAGAAGAACCAGATCACACCTATTTAGCAAACCCTTACTCTTTAAAAACTAATCATGTCTGGATCAGATGCTGATGCTCCACCTCCTCCACCACCACTACCATCCCAAACACCAACACAACAAACTCCTTACACTGTTTCAACAATCAAACTTCCTATTCTCAAGAAGGGAGAATATGATATATGGGCCATGAAAATGGAACATTATTTGGCCCATACAGACTATCCTATCTGGGAAGTTATTCAAAGAGAAAATGGTCCCGTGAGTGTCTCAACTGATACAAATGGTTTAATAAAGGTTCTGCCTCCCAAGACTATAGAAGAAACTTTAGCCACAAAAAGAGAAAGAAAAGCAAGGACTACCTTGCTTATGGCTTTGCCAGAAGATCATCTTGCTAAATTTCATAAAATGACTAATGCTAAAGAGATCTGGGAAGCTATCAAGTCTAGATTTGGTGGAAATGATGAATCAAAGAAGATGCAGAAGTATATTCTAAAGCAACAGTTTGATGGCTTCTCTGTATCAAACTCAGAAGGGCTACATAAAGGCTATGACAGGTTTCAGAGTCTTCCGAGTCAACTAGAGATTCATGGTGCAGGCGTTTCTACTAAAGATGCAAATCAGAAATTCCTTAGGTCTCTACCTTCTGCCTGGTCTCAAGTTTCCTTAATCATGAGGACCAAGCCAGGAGTGGACAGTCTCATTTTTGATGATCTGTATAATAATTTTAGAGTCTTTGAGTATGATGTTAAAGGCTCTACTGCATCATCCTCTAGCACACATAATATGGCATTCGTTTCAGAGAACACTAGCAGTACTAATGATGTTAGTATCGCTTATGGTGTTTCTAACTCTTCTGTTCAAAACTCACAATATGAACATACTTCATCACAAGACAGGGCATTTTGCTAGAGAGTGCAGATCCAAGGGGAATCAAGATAGTAGGAGGAGAGATACTTGGAACACTGGGAATAAGGATAAAGAAAATGGGAGAAGATCTAGTAAACAGGAGGACTCTAAAGCTTTGGTGACTCTTGATGGAGAAGGTGTTGATTGGATCAGTCACTCAGAAGATGAACAAGAAAACTATGCTTTGATGGCCTGCAGGAGTTCAGGCTCAGACATAGAGGTAACTTCTTGTTCCAAAGAATATAAAGAGTCTTACGCTAAACTTAAAAAATTGTATGA
>BQNB010043210.1:626-45638 GCA_026074375.1 Tanacetum coccineum
GTTTTAAATGACTTTTTGGTCGTTCTTATATTATCTTGTGTTATTGATCTGAGAAGTAACTCGCCCCGGACCCTTATTCCGCTACGACCTAATTTGGGGGTGTTACACTAGAGCTAAGGAGTAACAAGTCAAAAGGTAAATTGGGTATTTATAAATAGGCTTGGGTTTAATCATTCTTTTAAGATGAAGAATGATATAGGTAATGGTGTTTCTGACTTTCACCGAAGGTCATCATCAAACAAGGCAGCTGAGACATGCATACATGGCTGTAATGACAGAATAGACATCCACGCTCATACACATCCTCATTCGAGTTGATCCTAAGGTTAGTTATCAGGAAAAAGGAAGTAAAATGGTTGTTAAATAAAATATAAAACAAATAGATTAAAGCCAACAAATATGGCGTGGTTGCTGGTAACTTTCCTGACCGTTCCATGACAAAGACTTGAACATATAAACAAGCGCCTTGATCATAGAAATGACAAAGACAACCTAAGTCGACGTTCCCATAACGGTCAACTTTCCTTACATCCTGAACTTTACATACTTTTACAAAATAAGTGGTGATATCGGCTAGTTTTTACAATACTTTACATCATTGATTTTTGTACGTATCAACGATTAATCGATCATTTCATACAATGTCTTTGGTATTAGCTCAATGAACCGACTATCTTTCTTTACAACTATATATATATATATATATGTATATATATATGTATATATATATATGTATATATATGTATATATATATGTATATATATGTATATATATATGTATATGTTTATATTCGTATAATTTTCATACTGTATATATATCATATATTATATATTATATATTTATATATATTTCTGTTATATATTATATTATATATATTATATTTACATATATATAATATATATATATATATTACTATATATATTTGCAACCCATTATATCATAAATCTCGGTTTAATTTCACCGTCTTCACTATCGTCATTTGTCCGGCAAATTTTTCCTTTTGAACTTTTCTTCTTTCGAACATAATACATAATTGTGAAAGTAACAAAAACACACGAGCTACAAACATTCCCATTGCATTGTGCAATTTTCCCGACCATTACATAGATAGAGAAATTTTCACTTTGACGCAGGAATTACAAAACTTTATACGAAAGCGACTAGCAACATTTGATCAAATAGGCTTTAATCTACACGGTAGGCTAAGGTGTAAAGGTGTAACGAAACAATTTTAATTGGTGTGGAAAAAGAAAGGAATGACTCAGCAGGTTGTTCTAGGGGTATCTTTACTCTAAAAATGAGAGTAAGAAAAAGGGTTACACGGGGGTTAACTAACGTTGGTTAATATTACGACATGTAGGCTTTTTAGTTTATTCCTAGAAATTTACCAGTCAATCATGTTACTCCATCTAAATCCATAGTACTCATCATTGAGGTCTCGAGTGATATACTAGGCCAAGTTATAAAGTCCACTACATCATCGGCACACTTATATTTTTGTGAAATTTTAGTAAGCAATTGGAAACAGATAGGCTTAATTCTCACAAATAGACATTAAGGGTTATAGTGCACTAGGTAATGTAACTAGTGATTTTTCACAAAAAGTTATGCTAATTTTAGTTTTTAAAATTTGATCCATTTTTAGGCATGTTAGCATTTTATTTGTGAAAATGAGGACAAGTACGTTCTAATTCTCCATAGCACCTACTGGAATTAAAACGTCATCGTCTGTTTAGATATTACAATTAAATAATAAGGAAATAGACATTAGATTGTGGAACCTCCCCTTTTAGTTCCCACCAGGATGGTTCTCAATCTTGATTTTTTGTAGAAAAAGTGTGTGTTGGAGGGCTTCTGTATAGCCGTGAGAGTTCAACACATTTGGCAATTTCATGAGTATACCATTAAGTCTATTTTGTTTCAGAAGGTCTAGACATGTAAATTAGAAGACGTTTGATGCAATCTGTACTTCCGCTCTCATACAATAAAGGCAATACATTTAAACACACAATTGTACAAGTTACAATACGCCGTATCCCAAACCCTAGGATACGCCGTATGTAATTCTGCAAAAACAATTAAATACTAGAATTTAAATATACTGATAACGTCCAGACATGCATTAAGCGTATCTTAGGGGGCTCGATACGCAGTAGTGTAATGTCAGGAGACAAGACTCAACAATAAATTAGAAATTTAAAAAACAATTAATAGTGCAACAAACTCAATTAAAAACAACCGGGTTGTCTCCACGGCGATGCACTTTGTTTCAGCCGGATCGGTAAGTTCGACCTTTTTCCTTTTTTTATTATTTGCATTCTACTTGGTGCGGTGTACGGTCGCGTCCTTCATCCTTTTGCGCGGAAGGTATCAAGGAGATAAATGGATATTCACGTTAACAGTTTTGAGCCACAAGAGTTACGAGTCGAGCGTGCAATTCTCATAAATTCTTGTTGTCCAATTGGAGTATTTGATCACCAGGGAATTTGTTCCACTTGCATATCCTTTGTTTTCTTGGTTTAATATTGTTAGAGTACGATGCATCATTTTGAACAAAGTTTTCCGATCCGCTATTGTTGTCATTGCACTTCATATGGTGGCTTTTGTTACCCTTATCTTTAGCACTTAGGTAGGGATCGAGAAATGGATTTGCGTAATGATGTCTCACAAGGTTTGATTTATCACTTTCGTCGTCACTTGACTCATCATCATCAATGAATGTAAAGTTGTCGTATCTGATTCAAGCAAAATAGGATATATAATATATACCTTATTATAATAATTATTAATAAATTGTAATAAGATATGGAATTCCGTGAGGAATTTAGAAGTATTTACTTTTATCAATAGTTAATATTCAAAACCTTCCCGAGTCGTATCCCAACGAGGTGCGAATTGAGAATCGAGGTTAAGTTTGAGATCGCGTAATTGAATAATTCAAAGTTTTGATTTGGATTCCTATTTCTACAAATAAAAATGCACTAACAAGTAAAATCACGTAATCAAATAAAGCAATTAACAATTAATCCTAAAAACGTTAACGGGAAATTAAAAACGCGTCTAATTTAACCAACTAAGTAAATTTAAATCCTACTAATGCAAATTTAATTTCTAAACCTTCTAAATAATAAAAGAAAACTTTCAGAAAAAGAATTTTATTTTTTTAGATTTTTATTTTATTTTTTATGATTTTTTAAAGTTTTTAAACTAATTAAATGAAAGAAAAATACTAAACATTGAATTAAAAATCCTAGAAAAAACCTAAAAGTTGCTAAAGATGAAAAGATTGTAGGAAAAGTACTGGCTCAGAATAAGCATCATACGATATAGCCAGGATAATATTGTATAAGCTCTCGAATGTGCTTAATTTCAAAAGAAGGGTAAAAGTGGTAAGTTTATACATATATTTTGATAACCAACCAGTGACGTAATTAAAAGTCCCTAGGGCGCAATGGTTTGTGGGGTGTGTGCTAAAAGGGTGAGTTAGGTCGAGGTCGAGGTCAAGGGTTCGAGCCTTGCTCACCCTTGACTTCCCTAATTTCCCTTTTTTTGAAAAACTTTTTATGAAAGTTATAAAACAGCTTATTTTAAGCAACTTTTTCAAAAGAAACTTTTTATGAAACTAAAGAAATAAGCCAGAAATTAAGCTTTTAAAAGTGACAGTTTTCACTTAAAGCTCAAAAGCTTAAATGCTTAAATGTTTATACACTTAAGCTTCTATTAGCTCAACCTTAGCCCTATTAAGCTACAAAAGGGCTTAATCCCACCTTAATAAGCACAACTAAATCCAAAGAAAATAACTTCACAAAGCTATAAGCTCAAAAGAGAAAATAAGCACTTTGGCTAAAAAATGTTAACCAAACAGCCAACAAGGCACTTTTGAGCTTATTTTTAAGCAACTAGATGGATCCTTATGGCTTTTAATGTACTATAATACCTTAATGATCATGCTATTAATATGTTAACCAACAATCAAAAAGCAATTTGAAAATCAAATAAGCTAAGAAAAGGATAATTGAAAAAGCTTCTCAGGCAGTTTACTCTATTTTTAGCTTTTCAAATTTTTATCAAAACTTCTAAGTCTAAATTGCAGGTTTAAAAAAAGATGTGTAAATAAGTTGTAAAACCTAAGATAAGCCCTAACTTATCAAATATGACCTATGAACTAGTTGTGCATCAAATTTTAAAAGCTAAAACTTATTTAAGCTAACTAAAATTTTAGAATGAAAATGGCTAAAAATTGTTAAAGAAATGCTGATGCAATTGACCAATCTTTTGCCTAAACTCAAACCTACTAATGCAGAATTTAAGGATAAACACAATTAAACACCAGATCAAGAGCAAGTCATCAACAATAGCATTTTAGTAACCGTCTTAAGCACAAAATTGCTATTGAATTGTGCTTATGAACTCAGATTCTAGCATCTATCAAACAAACATATTAAAACCTGATTTAACCTTACAAAAACCTTAAATCCTTATCTTATAACCTTCAATTTGATATTTAAATTTGATCTAAAGAACCTAAAGGCTCTTGACAGACTCTAATATCAAGTTAGTGCGGTCTTGTGCCAACAACTCCCTTTAAGAAAGCTTACATCATTTGTAGCTCTATTTTAAATAAGAAATTTAAAAGCTTAAATAAGCCAAACCAGATAGTGACTAGCTTATAAGAGATCTATTGAGCATATCTCAACAATCAATTAAGCTGTAATAGCAAGCTATAAGATTATGCTAATATTTTTTGATTTTTATGACAAATTAAGCTAAAACTTATGATAAGATCTAACTACCAACCTAAGCATGAAACATGATATAAGGACATAAAATATCATAATAAAGCTAGTAATAAGTTATTCTAAATAATAATAAGCTGAAATGCAAAATTAAGCTTAAAATTAGAAAATAAGAACTTACAATTGCCTTTGCACAAACAAGGCTTATAACATGCTCTTAAGAGCTGATCTACAAAGCTCCAGCTTATCTATGATAAGCTGGTGTGGTCATGGAAGCCCTTCTAAATTTGGCTTCCCTTCCAATAAGCTTTAGTAATTTTGGGGAGAGCTTTTAAAATGAAAATCAAAGCTTAGTTAAGCTTTTGAGGCTTAACTGAGTATATTCTAGCTTATTAGTATTTAAGAGCTTATTAAGAACTTATTTGAGTATTAAATAGCTTAATTGGAACAAAAGAGCAATAAGTAAAAACATGATTTAAGCTTTAACTAAATGAAAACTAAAATTTTATTGATTATTCAAACTAAGTACAAGCTTTTAAAGAGAAAATACATTAATTTAAAGACAATAAGCTAAAAACGATTACAATAAGCTAAATTAAGCTAAAAAAACTAGACACCCCTGTGTGTGTGAGGAAGCCTTCCTTTTTATAGTGCTCAGATGAAGGTTTTGGACCTTTATATTAAATCGTTCCTCTCTCTTCAATCTCATCCCTTCGATCATGCTTCATTCCCACGCAATCATCTTGGCCCTTGGATCTAGTGCTACGTCCCTTTCTCTTAATGATTGGCACGGATTGCCAAGTTGGCATGCCAAAACGTCATGACATACGTCATCGTGCTTCTAGAAGGAGTGGAAAGCGTGTGAGAGTGGAGATTTTACCCTGGTTGTGGTTATGGTGGAAATGAAAAGAGAGGGAAAAGGTGTAAAAGATATACAGTGAATGGGACGTTGACCCGTTCTTTTTAATAAGGTTGACTTGGGTTATGGGTTTTGGATTGGGTTATTATTTTGGGTCTGGTTAAAAGGGTTATAAGCTTAAAGGATTAACGAGTTTTAAGGTTGTTGTTAAGTTTAGGACTAATGGTGAAATACTATAAGGACTAACGGTGTAAATATCCAGGGACTATTGGTGCAATTGTTTTAGGGTTTCTTTTAGGTTAAAGGTTTAATGGGATTGGATTTGGTTAAGACTAAGGATAAATTCGCCTTTGGCTTCGATTTCCTGTACTCTTTCTATTCTCGTGCCTGGTTTTGTCCGTTTTGCTTTGTTTTTTTCCTTTTGCGCAATATCCGTTACCTGCAAGACACAATTCACAATACAAACGAATACAATGCATTTTTTTGTATTTATTGGTCATTATTAGTCTTTTTAGCTTGTTTTATTAGGTAAAAGGTATGTGTATTTAAGCACATACCAAAATCCCCCATACTAAGCTATTGCCGTGTCCTCACGCAATGTCATAAATGCACGCTTAAAACCAAAAATTCCAACCCCTTTAGACTAATCACCTTGAAAAGTAACAAAGTGCTCATATAAAGAGATTAAAAAATCACTAGTTTTTAAAAGCTCTTCGTTTAACCATTTTACGCATTAACTATTATTATTCATACATATCGTAACTACACGAAATAAAAACACTAAAAGAATAAATCCATCGTTCTTGATTTTTCACCCACCCTAAACCAAGCTTAAAAATGAAATCATTGTTAATTTCAAATGAGTTTGATAACATATCTCATTAAATGCATAATGTGAATCCCTATATTCCTAATACTTAAAGATTTTATTATTATTATTGGTGACAAATAAATTAATGTCTTATTCCATAAGTTAAAAACCGATTTAGACATAATTAGGTTTTGAATCCTTTCTAAAGGAGACGGATTATGGAAGATATATGGTCCACATTAAGGTTCTAATTGCACATGATTTAGGGGTTCTCTTTTTAGTAACCAGAGTCGAAATTTGGCCTTTATTATTCTTATTGTAACATTATTACAACCATGGTACTTTAGAAGGGCTGCAACATTCGGTTGCTGAGCCGGCAAGATGCAACTAAACATATTTCGACCTTGATAATTTTCCTCTAACTTTTTAGAAGGTTTGTAACATCTAGTTGTGAGCCTGCAAGATGCAACAAACTTTTATCAAGTTCACATTATTTTACACTATTGTGCCTTATTTAGAAGACTTGCAACATCGGTTGTGAGCCGGCAACGAGGCGTATACTATTTATCAGCCCACAGTTTTTATTATTATTATTACCTCCACAATTTAATTGACTACCCAAATTGGTTGTTGAGCGGCAAGAGGTAGTCGTCTTTATTGTGGCTTAGGTTTTATTAATACTTTTATGCATTAGCCAAATTTCAAGTTATGTGGTCTTTAACATACTGCCACATCGGTTATGCGTGCCGACATGTTCCAAGGAGTCTATTTCCCACAACACTGACAAAACCTTGATGTGTACCTTACTTTCACCAGAAGGAATCTCTACGAAGTGATTTAAACTAAGAATCGCTAAAAAAAAACCTCAAAGTAACTTTATTTATTCAATAATTATAAATGTTTTATTAGCTAATGGGAGCAAAAAGCCAATATTAACTCTATGAGCCTTGAAAGAGATCCACACTAATCTAAGTGTCTATCTTCTAACTTGTATTAAACTCTATCATTTTCCGTTCTTCGCAAATTTAAAATCTTTAATAAAATTATCAGCGAATGCTTAGTCTAATAAAAACAAGCTTTGCATATTTAAAGTCTATCATGGAAACTTGCAAACTCTTAGCTTTTTCAAACTAGAATTCGCATTTTAAAGCTTCTGGTATAAAAGACTAGCACTAAGCTTAAAATTTATATAAGTAAGGGGAAAGTAGAGCGCCAACATGCTGATCAAGTCAATTTTTATTCTTACAGACAAAATCTGTGTCAAAACACTTATTCTATTTTTGAAAATTTTTAAATTTGGCATACTTTTGCTATTTTTGGTGGAAAAATAGGGTTATGTAAAGACAAGACAAATTCAAGCAAGATCGAATCAAAAGATCCCCCCATACTAGAACTACACATTGTCCTCAATGTGAGACTGTCATCCCCATACTAATTTCAAGGCATAATCTAAATATAAAGGGGTTTCTACGCAAATCGAAAGCCGTTTATTAAGTTTGCTTAATAGATAAACGTGAATCAATAAGATCTCGGATATCGGATTCCTATAAATAGACATGTGAAGGATTAAAGATCGAGTAGATGATGAACAAAACACGAGCACGAGTAGTTTCAAAAATCCGGGGGGAATCCTGGGCATAAAACACAAAACTCAAAACGAGAAAAGGATAGGCGAGCCTCTCAACATCACCACTTATTCATAATTAAATATGCTACTACTAAGGATAAGCATGGGTTGTCACCCACAAAGCACTTGTTTATTAATGAGTCACTAAACTTGACTCTTCCCTGAATTTATTTGTCCATGGGGAAAGTTTGGAGGATCGGGGGACAAACCATCGATGTTTGTTTCCCTCCAAAAATAGTGCTTAAGTCTATGATGTTCCCTTAAAAGTTGTGCCCATTAGTTGATTATACTCATTCGGCTGCCAATATACGGGAAAAACTTGAGCACCGGTGAATCGGCCGGTTCCAACGGGTTTGTTGCTTTCACGAGAAAAATCTTTACCGAGAATTGAAGTGAAGACTCGATCACCACTCGTTGAATAGGGATGTGTGTTTTTGATTTGGAGTCATGGAATCCTTCTTCGTCTTCTCTTTTATGATAAAAGAATTCTCGTAGGGGCTCGATCTACGAAGTTGTTTATTTCATTATTTGGAATCTTTTCGATGATCACCGCAGTCTTTAAGGTCAAAATTACTAGGTTTTAAGGCCAATTGCTTGTGCTCTAGCTCGATAGGAAGACTGGCAAGCTTTTTCGTACACGAGGCCTTATAAGGAGTGCACTCGTATGGTCGTTTTTTGAACAGCGTTACGGAAGCCACAATGGTGCAACATCTAGCTTATGGACCAAGGATGCACGGTTTTCACCATACAGTCCTTTCTAAAATTCATTTCAAGCACACGATTTGAACTCCAACTTGCCCACTTTTTATGGGTGATACGCCGGGAGAGAGGCGGGTATGATGTAACTCCATATTTAAGATAACTTTAGCACAATTGATCCATTAACAAAAATGGGTAAGCGATCACTGATTATAGCCACGCGGTAGTCTCCAAATCGGGACAAAAGGGATTATCAAAAATTTACAAACAACAACGGGTTCATTGTGGGGAGCGCTTTCGCTTCAACCCTTTTTACAAGTAGTCGCTGGCCACGAGAATATACTTGTTTCCCTGTGAAGACGGGGTATGGTCCCATAAATTCGCAATGCCCCATAACGTCAACAAAGATCTCGACAAACTTTAAATTAGCTATTTTAAGGCATTTCATCACGTATGACAAGATTTTGCCTTGACGTTTGACAAATATTCTCACAGTGTGAACAAGTATGGGCCATCTCGGTAAAATAGTAGAGCCAATAGACAACCGCATCAAAGACTTTTTTAGCGGTTTAGTTAGCACCATTTTTGTCCGGGGTAGGATCCTATTATGGCTAGCGTGTGCGATATCAACGACTTTCTTGGCCGTAAACACACCGCTATCATTTTGATCCGCATAAAATCTTATAACAAATAGGGGTCGTCGCAAAAATATTGCTTAACATTCCTTAGATTTTTTTCGTTTTGGTTGTGGGATAGGCTTCCCTTTTACAATATATTCCCCGCTTGGTAATTTGCAATGTCGGCAAACCGTGGGTGTACTTTGTATCCCCAATTGGAAAGGTAACCATTTCCTTATTAGTGTTCGAGAGGAAATGTTTCCGTAAGTTTCCTTTTTCTCAAAATCACTTTGATGGGGTATTTTTAGTCTTGATAAAGTGGTCGGCCGTTGAGATTTTTTCTCCTTTTTATCACCGAATAATAACATCGAAATTCTTGGAGTAGGAGGAATCCACCGGTGCATCTGGCTTAGCATCTTGCGTAGCGAGAAGTTACTTAAGAGTCGAGTGGTCGTATACACTGTGGTCTTAGACAAGACTAAGTAAGGCAGAATTTCTCATAAGCATATCCACAGCTAATAATTCTTTTTCTGTAATCGTGTAATGTGCTTGAGAATCTATCATGGTCTTACTAGCATAGTGTATAGGCTGAAAATGTTTGGTCTTTCGTTGCCCCAAGACTGCACCTACCGCATAATCACTAGCATCTCATAATATTTCTCGATTGGTCTGGTCTCATTCTGTGGGCAAACTAAAATCTGGGGCTGGAGCTTCGGTTAACTTCTTCTTAAGTGTATTAAACGATTCAATACATTCTTTCGAGAAGATGAAAGGGGTATCTTTTTCAAGAAGATGGGTCATCGGCCGGGCGATTTTAGAAAAATCTTGAATAAATCGACGATAGAACCCGGCGTGACCTAAAAAACTTCGAATGCCTTTAACGGAAGTCGGATGAGGGAGTTTAGCTATAACATCAACTTTAGCTTTGTCGACCTCAATCCCGGACTTTGAAATCTTATGTCCTAGAACAATGCCTTCTTTTACCATAAAATGGCATTTCTCCCAATTTAGAACTAAATTAGTGTCTTCGCACCGTTTGAGCATTTTGTCTAAATGGGAGAGGCATGAGGAGAAAGAATCCCCGAAGACCGAGAAATCGTCCATAAAGACCTCCATTGTTTCCTCGATCATGTCGTGGAAAATGGCCATCATGCACCTTTGGAACGTGCCCGGAGCATTACATAAGCCGAAAGGCATGCGTCGGTAGGCAAACGTCCCATAAGGGCAAGTGAAGGTGGTCTTCTCTTGGTCTTGCGGGTCAATAGGAATTTGAAAGTATCCCGAGAAACCATCTAGAAAACAATAGTATTCGTTTCCCGCGAGTCTTTCGAGCATTTAATCCATAAACGGTAACGAGAAATGATCTTTACGAGTGGCATCATTTAACTTTCGGTAGTCAATGCATACACGCCATCCCGTAACTAATCGAGTAGGTATCAACTCATTATCTTCATTTTCAATTACGGTTATACCGCCCTTCTTAGGCACACAATGAACGGGGCTAACCCACGGGCTATCGGAGATAGGGTAAATTAATCCAGCATCAAGTAGTTTGATAACTTCCTTTTTGATAACCTCGTGAATTTTTGGGTTAACCTGTCTTTGGTGTTGAATTGCCGGTTTAGAGTCATCCTCCATTAATATTTTGTGAGTACAAAATTGAGGGTCAATGCCTTTAATATCAGATATTTTCCAAGCGATGGCACGCTTGTGTGACTTTAAAACCTTTAGAAGTCGGACCTTCTCATCTTCTTTTAAGTTTTAGGCAATTATGCGGAGTTGTTTAGTTTATCGGTTCCCTCCAAAAATGCATACTCAAGATAAGAAGGTAAATCCTTGAGCTCAAGCTCCGGAGGATCATCAATATAATATTTTACTATTTTAAGTTCTTCAGGATTAAGTTCTTTTAGAGGGAGAGGAGATGATGGATAATCAATTAGTAACTTCTCGAGTAGAAGAAGGTCTCCCTCCGGATCAAAGTCATCATCATCAATTCCCGGTGGAATTAAATCATTTGTAAGACAAGCTTTGATTTCTTCCAAAATGAAGTCACCTTCCTCAAAAGGAGTGTGAGAGAGGGGGAAGAAGTAGAAAGGATAGGATCTAAAGACAGAGTAGGATTGCCACTCGTAGAACTATCTGAAAATCCGAGCACTTCTTGAGCATACTGCTCACATGAAACGTCAATGACATCGATTCGATTAATTGACACAGCATCATTGTACGGGAGTTATCTGCGAAGTTTGACAACTTTAAAGGTTATGGCTTCATCATCAACTCGAAGAGTTATTCGTTGTCGTAAAAAATCAATCAAAGCATCGTTTGCGTCCTCAAAAAGGGGTTTTGGAATTAACGGGAAACCTGAGGATCGACAACATATAATCAACGACTACGAAGTCTGTCGGAAAATGGAACTTTCCTACTTTTACAAATACATCTTCGGAAATTACCGGATAGTCTAGTTGTTGATCGGTTCTGCAGTTCAAGAATTATTTGAGTAGGATGTAAGTTTTGGGGATAGTGAGAGCTTCTTCCTATGGAAAGATGGCATCTAAGTTGATGCTTGCACCAATATCGGCCCAAGGATTAAGCATTAAACTATCTCTGGAAAATCACATGGAATAAGAAACTTGTCGGGGTCTCCATGTTTTTCGAGAAACTTGTTTAGGATAACCGTTGAACAATTCTCATTTACTGGTGTTTTAGCTAAGTCAAACAAATTTTCTTTGTTATTAAGGAGACTTTTAAACATTGAAGCAAATTTCAGCATATGTAGAAGAGGCATTCCCGGCGCAATCTTGAGCTCGAAATATAAACTCCCTAAAGATATCAACAAATTTGAAGCTATTTATTATCTCTTTTTCATATAGTTCTGTTTGTTAGCTTTGAAGGGTAGGTTATATGACGGTTTAGGCTAGGAGCAACAACGGGCCTTCATCATTTCGAGCTGGAATTTAGGGATAATGAGGGTTAGATTGTTTTTGGTACTCGGTTTTGCACCATATCTTTGTCACCTCGGGTTCCCGTTTTCCACACCTTGTTTGAAGAGGGAGAGAGGGGAGGTTTGATGTGTGTGATTGTTCTGGTTGTGAATGATTGTGAATTGAATGCGTAATGTGTTGATCTTTGGATGTGATGATGAATTTGGCGATGGTCCATCATAAGAAATACCGATTCGGGTGGTGATTGCTTTCAAGTTACCTCTCGGGTTAGCAACGATATTGCTAGGAAGTGAACCCGAGCCCGAAGAAGAAGCGGTATTCATTTGGAAAAAACTACCCATCATCTTCTTAAGCTCATTGGTTTGATTTGACATTGAAGTTTATATTGAAATTTGCATTTCATTTCTCAATTCATTTTTCACATTATTTATTTGATTTTGCATAGCTTTCATATTAGCATCATTTATCTTCTTGTAGTTCGATAATTAATTCGAATGAGTAACTTGAGTTTGCTGAATCAGAGCTTGATAATTCGGATTTCCTTGATTATTTCCTCGGCTTTGATTATAACCATGATTGTACTGGGTTTGATTATTTTGCACATTCGGTTGAGCAAAACCCGATGGTCGAATTTGGTTAGCTACACTATGAGGACGGTATCCGGTATTTCCCTGATTATAGTTTACTGCGGCTGCTGAAATATATCCTTGAATATTATCTTGATATTCCAGAAACCATCGGTGGCAAGACATTGGTGGTAAGGATGCGGACCACCACAAGTAACACAAATTTCCTCAGCTGCTTTTACAGAAGCTAGAGGAGAAGATTTCTAAGCAAGCATAGCTTTAAAGGCGTCTGCAAGAGCAGCAATCTCAGGAAAATGAGGGGTAGAAGAAGAAGGAGCATTGTACGACTTTTAAACAATCGTTTGTTTCGTGTGTTGCAAACTTTTGACTTGTTTTCAATAATTGTCAAAGCATCTCGAGGAGTTTTAGTCAAAAGATTACCACCGGCGGCGGCATTCAATGAATCTTGATCAGTTGGGTGTTATATTAAAGAATTGTTGAAAGTATCAAGTTGATGCAACTCCGTAAAACCGTGATGTGGGCATGCACGAAGGAGATCCTTGAAACGGTCCCATGCCTCAAAAAATGATTCATCAAGACGTTGCTGAAAATTCGTAATTTCATTCCGGAGATTTATAGTTTTTGAAGGAGGAAAGAATTGGTTAATAAACTTAGAAACAAGATCTTCCCAAGTAGAATAGAATGAGGGGGTTCTTATTCGAGCCAAATCCGGGCTGTCCCCTCGATATAAAAGCGAAAAATCATAGCTTAATCGACGTATTAGGCACTTCTATACTTAAATCGTGGAAGTAATCTTGTTAAACCAACGAATGTGAGCATGAGGATCTTCTTTCTTAAATCCGTAAAATTGTTTTGAATTTACAAGATTTAGAAAACCATGTTTAAGCTCAAAATTCTCCACGAGAATAGCGGGAATAACGATAGCATCTCCGTAACCCTCGATGGAATGATTGGAGTATTTCGCCATAGTATGTTGATTTTCGGGCATCGTAACTACGAATGTCTCTTCAAGAGAAATCGTGTTTTCGACTCTTTTGCTTGGAATCCGTAGGATTACGACGTTTCGGAGTCGTGGAAGATTCGACAATTAAATTCCATGAAGAGCGAGTGCGCATGCACTAAAAATTAAAAAAGAGAAATTTTTTGTAACCGATAATCGAACAAGTGTACGGTAGCTCTCAAGAAAACGCACAAAGAAGCAGAGGAGCGGGTAAGAGCGAAGCATTTTTAAAAACTTACCTTTGGGGTGAAGATCGTCGTTCAATCTCCTATATACCTATCTTTTATTGGTAATCTAAAGGTGATCTGAGTTCGATTTCACAAGTGACACAACGGTTGATTTTGTTGTTTTTCAATTTTTATTGGTATTTTGATTACTTGATAATAGAAGAAAATATTCACAAATGAAAGCGAAACTTCACGGGGAAGGGTCTTCAAACACTAATCTTCAAACGTAAACATGATAATTGCACACACCTCCCCGACAGCGGCGCCAAAAATTTGATAAGAAGCTATTAGCCTATAGTTATATATATATATATATATATATCCTAAATACCAATTACCAAATAGTATAAGAAGTAAGTATTCCGTAAGGTTTTTACGAAAATTACTCTTAACCAAAGTAAAATTCAAAACCTCCCGGGTCGTAGTCCCAACGAAGCCTGAATTAAGAATCGTGATTAAGTTTGTGATCGCGTGTTTGAATGATCAAAGATTTGGTTTTGATTCTATTCCTACTATTGCATAAAAACAAATAAAAGCAAGCAATAATTAAAGCAATTAAAAATTTAAACTAAAAACGATAACGGGAATCTAAAAACGCGACTTAAAAACCTAAATTATCAAATTTTAACCTTAAAAATGCAAATTTAATTTCTAAAGGTCCTAAATGATTAAAAATAATTTTAGAAAAAAGAATTATATTTTTTTGACTTTTATTTTATTTATTATGAATTTAAAACAGATTTAATCTAAAAATATTATAAAAAATATTAAACTAATTTAGAAAATCCTAAAGAAATAACCAAAAAGTACTACTTGATCTATTTAATCTAAAAAAAATTAAAGTTAGGTTAAAAACCAACTTATTTGAATAAACAGGAAATAAGGCTGAAAGGCTAAAAGGAAAAACAACCCTTAAATACCAAATGGCCCCAAGGTCTAAAAGAAAAGACCCAAGGGCGCAGATGGTAAAGGTGTGTGTGTTAAAGTGTTGGGGAGCTCACAGGTTCGAGTCCTGTGGACTTTCTTTTTGCAAAAACTTTTTTTTTAATTTTCTTTTTGAAAAAGCTAAACTTAAGATAAAAGTAAGCAACTTTAATAAAACAACTTTTTTACAAAACTTAATAATAAGCCAGAAATAAGCCACTTAAATTGACAGATTTGGTTAAAGCTTGTTAAGTTTAGAATTGAAACTGTTTGGCTTTTTAAGTCACAATAAGCACATATGAAACAAATAAGCTTAAAACAGACTACCCTTGACCTAATAAAGCTCAAATAACTTAAAAATTAGCTAAATTAAACAAGTTGAAATCACCAAAAAAGCATTGTAGTAGACTTTAAAAACATATTTTAAAACTAAAACCACTACTTTTAAGCTAAGATTAAGAACAAATAAGCATAGGAAATAAGCTAAAAAGTGAAAACAGATTGAGTTTAAGACTCAATAAGCACTTTGGACAAAGAAATAACCAAAGTTAAGTGATTGAAAAGCAACAATTAACCTACAGATAGCAGACTCTAAAGGCTTTTGATTTAATACATAAGCTTAATGGTGGGCCCGTTTTAGATGAACACGTCTCTGGCTTCGACATTTCATGCTCTTTCCAATCCCGTGCTTGGTTTTTTCCGTTTTGGCTTTGGTTTGTCCTTTAGTGACTATCTGTTACCTGCACATCATAAATCACAAAACAAACATATATTTGGCAATTTTATGTCTGTTTTTGGTCATTTAATCTCGTTTTATTAGGTAAAAGGTATGTGTAATTAAGCACATACCAATGATCTATCACTACGTGGGAGGATCTTACTACCTGATTCCTTGCTCAATTCTTTCCACCGGGAAGGACTACAAAGCTCCGCAATTATATCCTGATGTTCCAACAACATCATGGAGAATCTCTATCTAAAGCATGGACCCGTTTCAAGGACTTACTCCAAAAAGTCCGTCATTATGGCATCGACCTTTGTCTCCAAGTACAAATTTTTTATGACCATGTTAATCCCGTCACAAAATGAACCATTGACCAATCGGCCGGTGGTAAGCTTCGTGACCTCAACGTCGAAGAATCCTGGGCATTATTAGAGGACCTCTCCCTCTATAACAACGAAAGTTGGAACGACCCAAGGGATTTCGCTAAGCTGGTCAAGGCAATCACATTGCCTCAAGATGTCCCGAGTACATCTGACCGGCATCTAATCGAGCTCGAAAATCAAGTTCAACGCTTGATGGAAGCTTATCTTGCTCCGACACAACCCACCCAAGTAAACAAAATCACTACCTTGTGTGAAATCTGAAGTAGTCTCCACGACACTCAGTATTGAATAGAAAACCCCAAACAAGCCTTTGTCGAATATGCATCCTCGCGTACCGATGAAGCGGGAGGTAAGTGGTATACCTTCAAGCCCGAGCAAAACAATCTTGGTGACACTTACAATCCGTTATGGAAAAGTCACCCAAACCTTAGGTGGAGACAAACCCAAAATTCCTAAACTAACTTTTCAAACCCACCTAACCGATTCCAATCCATCAGTTCTCCTCTAAGCTTTAACAGTCAATCAAACATTAAAGGATTGGTGTCCAGCTTTATGGAATCTCAAGATGCTAGACTATATAATTTTGAAGCAGATTTCAAACAATAAGAAAGCGAGATTACCAACAAAATCAACACTGTGTTGAAAGCCAGCACCGATCGAATATCAAGCACGCTGCCTAGCGATATGGTTAAGAACCCAAAACTAAAGACTCGTCCAGTTTCTTCTGCTTGTTCGTACCTGACAATCGATACCCAATGCTCATCTCACCCTTCTAACTCAATCAATGCTATCAAGGAACATTTCAAGGAGGCAACCATTTCCCAAACCAGCCTGCGTCAACTCGAGATTGAAATTAACCACCCAAACCAGAGAGCCCGAACAACTCCTGAAGTGAATTCTAAGGACTTGCATCTTTAACTTACCGTTTTGAAATTCTTAGCTCACGCTACCGATCTAACAACGCCATTTTAGAAAATACGTAAGAGCTTAGAGAACTAGGCAAAAAACGGCATAGTCTTAGTCAAGGAGAATACCTGCGAAAAAATGGGAAACCAGACTAATTTACTCTACCTTGTAGATTAGGGACTTCAAAACCTTTCGACACCTTGGCTGATCTAGATCGTGCGTAAATATAATCACACTTTACCTCTTCAAAAAGCTCAACATCAGACTATTAGAAGAGACTGAACATATCTTTGGATTGGCCGATGGAACCAAATCCTACCCCGTTGGGATTGTGAAAGACGTAGAAGTCTACATAGAAAAACTAAAACCATTAAATGACTTCTATGTAATTGATATAAAAAAGGACTCCGAGACCCCTTTAGCTATGTGTGTGGTGTGTGTGTGTGTGAATCCTAGCTACCGCCAACGTAGTTATAGATTGTAGGATGGCAAAAATAGCGGTAGGAAAAGGAATCTAGGTCGGTATTCGGTGTAAAAGGAGTAGACTTAGGTGAGGAGGAAGCACCTTATTGGACCACACTTGGAAAAAGGGAATCCTATAAACCACAACCTAGCTCAGACAGAGTAGGCGCCAATACCCCTTATTATGCTAGGAAAGACTTCTTAGACTGCCATTTGCCCGGAGAATGGGAAATTTCTAGAGATGTCAAGCTTTAATCTTTTAAGAATTTTAAAAACCTTAGTGTTTAGGAAAAGAATGGGAGAATTTCTCAGGAGCAATTCCCATTATCCTTAAGGGGTTGAAGCAAAGTCGTATCCCAATTGTCAAGGTTCGATGGAACTCAAGGAGAGGTCCTGAGTTCACATGGGAACGCGAAGACCAATTTCAAAAGAAGTATCCGCATCTCTTCACTAAACCCGTACCTTCATCAAGTGTTGCAACTTGAGCCTTGAGGACAAGGCTCTTCTAACGGGTGGAGACTGTAACATTTCACATTTTCAGGTCATTTCCCGACTCAATTATTTTCATTATTTATTTTTAGGGTTTTACGCGTCCGCTTTTAATTATTATCTTATAGTTAAATCGCGTAAACTAAAAATCATCATCCAACGTAAACGGACACCAAACAAGTTAAAGTTTACATCAAGCAAGTGTTATATGATTATTAAGAATATAATTTATAACCTTTCATATTTTATTTTTATTGGTTACGTAAAACGCTTACGTTTCGCAATAAAATACATTTAGACATACCCGGGAAATACCTAGACTTATCTAGACTCAAACCAATACCCACTTTTATTCCCTAAACACAAAAATTGTACAATTTTTGTGTCATTAAGCCTATAGGGGCCGGTTATGATTAAACATAACACAAACATAAGGCAAACATTATATACTTTTAGTTATTAACCAACTTAAGTACATAGAAGCTCATATATCTAAACATTGTCTAATCATGTGTACCCTAACTCAAATCCTAGGCGTCCAATGGTGTGGGAAGGAGCAAAAATCACTTACATACCCTTACAACATGTACCCTTAACCCATAGCATACCATAGTTAGTTTAAGGATGAATGTTTAGTTAGTTTAAGGTTAAGGAAAACTTAAACACTAGCACACTTTGCCTTGTTTTTCTTTCATTTCACACGGCACAAGGACCATTGGGTAATACACACAAATCTTGGCTAAATCTTGTACAACATAGGATTAATTAAGGCAATGTACTTAACAAATCTTATACAAGATTTGTATCTTGTGTTTCCCTCTCTTTAGCCAACTCGTCACCCACACATACAACCTAACAAATCTTGCATAATCTTGTACATCACCAAATTCATTAATACTTGTACTTAAACAAGCTTAAACTTCCCTAAAAACCACCTAAGCATGTACTTAAACTACTACTCCTCTCTAGCAAAGGAGACATGGTTTTAGGAAGTGGTATAGAGATATTTTCTCTATAAATAGGAAGACTCACAACTAAGAGTGTTTACACACTCACACATTTAACAACACTCTAGCAAAAATTATCTTTGTCCTTGCTTTCGGGTCATACCACAGCCGAGACACAACTTGCACAAACACGACACCACAACTCACAAACAAAGGGTCTAAGGTATAGCCTAGTGATCTATAAGCTAGAGTTATACGTTTAAGGGTTTGAAAACAAGGAGGATTCGGGTTTAAGCTAGGACTTGGGCTATACCATTCGGGTTTATTACTACACCACACGACACTACCCTTCAAGAAGCTAGGACCCTTGTAAGTGTCTTAGCTTGTGTTCATACTTAAGTTTCATGTTTGCTTCATGTGTCATAAGGCACGGTTATTATGTGTTAACAAGCTAAACATGGGTCGTGCCTAGCATGACACAACCCATGTCCACGTCTTATAATATACAACATATATAGACTTGTGTGGTGAACCAAAAGCCATAAGGCACGTAACAAAGATCTTGTGTATAAGCATGAATGTTTAAACATGACATGCACACGTAAAATATTTAGCCGAGAGGTTTGATAACTCGTTTGGAAACGGAAACACTTTCATGTCACGTATCATAATACTTAACAACTCGTCTTGCTCAATAAAGGATGTGTACACTATAGTATATGCGAACTAGGGTTGTTTGGGATATGTCGAAATAAGTTAGCAAGACCATAGCCGCGTCTTGTGTCCAACACGAGCTCAAACAAACTCTAACGAATTTGTTAACTCACTGATGGGTTGTATGATACGAGCTAAGTTAGAAGTTAATACTGCCAGGCTTAAGAAGTTAGTACTGCTAGCAGAGTTAGTACTGCTAGCAGAAGTTAGTACTGCTAGCAGAGTTAGTACTGCTAGCAGAGTTAGTACTGCTAGCAGGAGTTAGTACTGCTAGCAGAGTTAATACTGCTAGCATATTGTTAATACTGCTAGTGTATTGATAATACTGTTTTTGACATTCCTGAACTTAAGGGACTGTTTGGAACTCATAAGAACCTAAAATGTAATTTTTGTAAAATAGAGGGACTAAACGTATCAATATAGAAACTCAGGGGTTTTAACGGTAAATATTCTATTTTAAACTATAAGGAATGTTTTTGCTAATAATGAAGACTTAAGGGTATTTTATATAATTAAGTGATTTAAATAAACACTTATGGTATTTGACTAGTCGTGGTATAATACGGATACTTATATAACTAAAGTCCCTTGAATAATAAATAGGTGTATTTATTATTAATACTTAAACACCGTGTATACTTAAAAGTATATAGTCATACATCTTCCCAAGAGCAAACGAGGAAAACGAATACAATAAACGTGTACACCACCACACAAGTGATAATGGTATATATAAACTTGCAAATTACTGTAGTTTATACACGAAGTCGTTGGCCTAAATTTGTAGACTAAGACTGGCCGTATTTACTTAGGTATATGACGGTGTGATTCATTTGCCATACTTGAGAACATTACCTTTCACAGAGGACTACTTACTAAGGTGAGTTCATAGCCCCATGTTTTACTATAACAATGATTTACAACTTTTGGGGTGAGAAACATGCATTGTTTTACAAATTAGACGCAAGTGTACATTTTATCATGATTACGTGTTTGCCTAAGTAGCGATAACCCACTGTGCCCATTATCATGAACTGTCAATTACTTGTTGTGAGCGCGAATGTTATAAATAGATCTATTTGGGATTGACATCCCCATCCGGGTGAGTAGCTCTCACTGGTGTCACGGAGTGAACCAACGGATGTATACCATGTCGGATTTGGGATGTTTTGGGTTGAACATCATCACGGGCAATGTGGCAATATTTATACTTCATTCATACATGTTGAGCTTTAGTGTCATGAGCTTAGGGAAACGTAATTCCATTTTGTGATGGGTGCACAGGTTGCATAATCATGGGGAAATCTTGCGGTACTACATTATATTTACATAAACCTATGAATCCACCAACTTTATGTTAACATTTTAAAGCATGTTTTTCTCAGGTCAATGAGGCACGAGGTGCTAAGGATACATTGGGGATACTCTTTTGGGGAGTCATGCATAAATGATTTGGAGTCATTACATCTAGGGATATTTGTTTTAATCTATAATACTTGTTATCAAATGTTGAACAATTAAAGTCGTTGTGCTTTGTATCAAACAATTTCAATAAATCCAGTGTATCATATTTTTAAACGACTCTTTTAAAGGTCGTTCTCATATCTTGTGCTATTGATCTATGAAGTAACGCTCTTGGACACATTATTCCGCTACGACCCTATTTGGGGGTGTTACAGATTGGTATCAAAGCCATGTTATAGAGAACCAGGTCAAATGTTTTTACTTGGACTATAACCGTTTTTCAAACATTGCGTCATACAAAGGGATTTTCATAGGACATTTATTCATACATTACTTGTTGCATTAGTTGGGTATACTAGATGCTGCATGGTTCACATACGTGTTTATAACATATTAAGTATATTATTATTGGTCTTATATGTAACATTTCTCAAATTCAGGTCATTTTACGACTCCTATTATTCGTCACTATTTATTTTGGTCCAATACGCGTTTACTTTTAATTTAACTTTTAAGCTAAATCACGTAGACTAGAAATAATCATTTAACGTAAACGATCACCAAATAAATTAAGGTTTACGTCAAACAAGTGTTATATAGTTATTAAGAATACAATTATTAACTTTACGTATTTTATTTTTTTATTGGTCACGTAAAAGGCTTACATTTCGTAATAAAATACATTTAGACATATCCCGGAAATACCTAGACTTACCTAGACTCAAGCCAATACCCACTTTTAAACCTTAAACACAAAAACCACTAACCTAGGGCCGGTTTTGGTTTGTTTAAAGAACTAGGAATTGTAACTAGTTACTTGCCTATAAATACTCATATCACAATATCATTATTACAAAGTACATTACTCATATGAGGTATAAATTGCAACATCATATCAAAACGGGCTTTAAACCATTATCGGGTATCTCTAAACCCTAATTTTGTGAAAGATTAACATCTAAAGTGAATGCACAAGCTACTAAAGCATATGTATAAGTAAAATAACATCTCATTTGAAATATGTAAACTCTTCAAGTCAAAATACAAGTCCTTAAAAGCTCAATATACAAGTCATTAAACATAATCTCTAAAATAGCCGTTTTACCTCCATTTTAATTCTAATTTCTTCACCACCACTTATGTACAAGCTACTATACTCATTCTACAATGTGTAAACCCTAATTATTCTATTCATAAGCCTTCACACACATATTTACTCTCAAAACCCCTAATTTAAAACCTAAACCATAAAAACCGAGCTAGTTTCAACCATACTTGTTTCTCTTTTTATCCATTGTAAACTTAAACCAATACCTTATGCTTTGTGTGCTTGTACAGTGTTTACGGTCACACTTATTAACACTTTTGGTCACTGTTTTTTAATGGATACGGACACTAACTCAAAAATGTGATCATAAACACCCTACGATCGCGCGACCTTTTATCACACACGTTCAAAAACGCATGTGTGACTATATGTATATCGTCACACTTTTTTGGTGTAGCCAAATCCACTTTTTATACTAGTAATAAGGTAGGATTCCTTGGGATTTGCTTAATATCTTGCACAGAGACAAGTTGAGAATTAAATGTCAAGTCTACTTGTAGTTAGGTACATTAGTGATCCAATCATACCCCTATACCGAGTCTCATTTATATCTTTTCCATTGAGATCAGGTCTTAAGTTGTTAGGGGGCACCATTAAAGTTTTCACTGATGAACCATTTATGTCATATTTTTTCAGCAAATCCTTGACATATTTTTCTTGGTTGATTGAAATGCCTCTTTTAGACTGTTTAATCTGAAATCTAAGGAAATAGGTGAGGACACCCATTATGCTCATTTCATATCTTTGAGTTATCAATTTAGCAAATTGTTTGCACAATTTTGAGCTGGTGGGCCCAAAGATAATGTCATCAACATAGATTTACACCAAAATCACATCAGTTTGAGTTTTGTAGAATAACAGAGTGTTATCTATCTTACCTCTTACAAACTTGTGTTCAATGAGAAAGGTTGAGAGAGTTTATACCATGCTCTTGGAGCTTGTTTAAGTCTATAAAGGGCTTTGTCCAATTTGCACACATGGTTAGGGAACTTACTGCTCTCAAAACCTGGAGGTTGTTTGACATAAAATTCTTCTTTTAGTTTACCATTTAGGAATGCACTTTTGACATCCATTTGATAAACTATGAAGTTTATGTAAGTGGCAAAGGCAAGAAAGATCCTGATTGCTTCAAGTCTTGCAACAGGAGCAAAGGTTTCATCATAGTCTATGCCTTCTTGTTGATTGTACCCTTGAGCTACAAGTCTTGCCTTGTTTTTGATGACAATTCTAGTATCATCTCTTTTGTTCCTAAATACCCATTTTGAGCTAATTTTGGTTTTACCATAAGGTGCAGGAACTAATGTCCAGACTTTGTTTCTAGAAAATTGGTTTAGTTCATCTTGCATGGCATCAACCTATCTAGCATGCTTTAGTGCTTGATGTGTCATCGTGTATATGTTATTTATGTATCAATTTTTACTATTTATTTTATGCCGACTATACCTAAAAACAACACTCTAACGAGCAGTGTACCCGGTCAAATAGAGTTTCGTGGTAAATAGGGTGTCGATCACTAAGAGCGAGAGCGTTAATATCTAATTTTCTAAATTAATCTAATTTATGCAAACCTAAGTTTAACCTAAACTAATGATAAGGGGGTTTCAGCCTGAGAGACTGGCACAAGTTTAGGTTATCTAAACTAAGGTTTTGATGACAATTAACACACATAAGTTGATAGACAAAAGATAAAGAAGCGATCAAGCCTTATATAAGGAAAACAATATTAGACATGTTTAATTAAATAGAGCGATGGTTTGTTTATTTACTGCAATGAATGACTTATCTCGAGGGTTATATCATTCTTAGACTTAGGCAGTACTTCTTCCTAAGACCTAGACACATTGAATCCTGTCACAATTAAACGCATCCGCATATAGTGTTTTATTTGTTGATTATAATCTATCTTAGGAGATTAATAATGATCTTATTAAACCCTAGCACATCGGGACTTTACTAACTTACTTGCAAATATGGAAAGCTATCCAGGACTCTTAGCCTACGCCTACATAACACCAAAGTTGCAGCGCATTAAATATGTAGGACTAGACCCAGTTGAATGATAGGTCACATAATTAAGCACGTAAACGAGTATAAATTTATAAACATAATCAACAAGCAACGATGAAATAAGCATTCGAGATAAACAAACCAAACATTATATTATCATAAAAATGGCTAATACCTAAAGGTATTAGCTGATAGTCATTGTAACAATACACGAATTCATAGATGAACGATTAAAGTAATGAAAGATTATGCTAACCAAACGCGTATATAAAGTGTAAATGATTATAATAGTTTTCCCATCGATTGGCTTTGCGGACCTTTTCGGCTTCTTAGATCTTCTAGAAATCGAACTTGGTGGTTAAAAGCATACCCTAAATCGTATTTAGGGTTTGGTATTTATAGATTCTGAAAATTGGCCGATACGGCGTATTGAATAACCTAATACGGCGTATCGGATGACTTAGCGTGGGCTCCAAGAATAACGCAATACGGCGTACCGGATAACTCAATATAGCATATTTGTAAAACCTAATACAATGAATTATAACACCTAATACGGCGTATTGTAAGACCCAATACGGTGTATCGGTTCTTCGGGTACGAAGAATTGGCTGAAAATGTGTTTCTCTTGATTTTTGGCTAAAGTATTATATACGGCGTATCATGCTGATGTGGATACGGCGTATTCTTCAAAGTCGGGCAATGGTCTTGAGATATTTAAAGTCTTTAGATACGATGTATTCTTGTAGAATTAGTTGACTTTCTCAAACTCTTTGTTAATGCTTCAAAACACGTCCTTTTCTCCATCTTTTGCCAAATGCTTGATAATTACTGCAAGCAACAAATATAAACAATTAAGTACCAATTCATGCAATAATTATATCAAATGGGATAAGAAACATTGGATAAATGATGCAAATAATATGACGTTATTTGATGTCATCAAATATCCCCCCACTTGAATCCTACTTGTCCTCAAGTAGCTTTTAGAAGTTTATAAAAATGTATCCCTAAGGATATTTTCCATTAAGCATGTATTTGATCAATTACAAGTACACAACCAAACACCTCACAAAATAGGAAGATAAAAACACTCAAATCACTCAACTAATCTATGTGGTAGCATGTAACTAATTCGCTCAATTGCTCGGTCATGATGAGTATTATATCATAGGCTTGGCAATGATACACATCTCCACCACTAGAGCTAAGGAAAAACAAGTCAAAAGGTAAATTGGGTTTTATATAAGGCTAAGGTGGATCATTCTAACAATCTTTCACCGATAGTACCACACTAATAAGGAAGCTGAAGTACACATACATGATCGTAACGACAGAATAGACATGTGTGTTCGATCATATCCTTATTCGAGTTTAACCAAGGGTTAAGATGAAGAATGATATAGGGTAGGGATCTTATAGTTTTCACTAAAATTAATAAACCAACAAGGAGGCTAAATCATGCATACATGGCTGTAACGACAGAATAGACATGCATGACCTAATCCAACCTCATTCGAGTAAAACCCAAGGTTAGTTGCTAGGAATGGGAAGTAAATTGTTGTTAAATAAAATTCACAAAACAAATAGATTAAGCTTAAATAAGTTAGTTGCTAGTAACTTTTCCCGACCGTTCCATGATAAAGACTCGAAATATATACAAACGCCTCGATCATAGAGATGATAAAGACAACCTAAGTTGGCGTTCCCATAACGGTCAACTTCCCTTACATCACAAAGTTACATACTTTTACAAAAGTGGTGATATCGGCCACTCAATACATACATCATTGATTTTTATCCACGAATAATCGATTCTTCCAAGAATTTCACCGGTTTAGGTTTAGCGAACCGACTATAAACCTTCCTTCTCTTTTTTGATACATTTTCTATTTTTTCATTTTTTTAAACATAAACCTCGGTGCAATTTCACCGTCTTCACAATAATAATTTTTTTGAATAATTTTTCCTTTAACACTTCATCTTCGGACATAATACATAATCGTAAAAGTAGCAAAATACACGAGCTACATATTTTCCCATTGCATTGTGCAAATTCCCGACCATAACAGAGATAGAAAATTTCACTTTGACACAGGATATACTAAACTTTACACAAAAGCAACTAGAAACTTTGATTAAGTAGGCTTAATCTACAGGGTATGCTAAGGTGTAAAGGTGTAACGAAATAAACATATGGTGTGAAAAAGAAAGGAATGGCTCAACATGTTTTTCTAAGGGATCTTACTCATATGGTGAGAGGAAGCAAAGGGTTACATGGGATTTAACTAACCAATGTAGTTAGTTAATTTTACAACATTTAGGCTTTTTGGTGTATTCCTAGAAATTTACCAGTCAAAAATGTTTCTCCATCTAAATCCATAGTACTCATCGTTGTGGTCTCGAGTGATATACCAGACCAAGTTCTAAAGTCCACTACATCACTGGCACACTCATTTTTGTGGAATTTTTAGTAAACATTTGGAAACGGAATAGGATTATTTCACAAAATGGCATTAAAGGGTTAGAGTGCGCAAGGTCATGTGAACCTGTAATTTTTTCAAAGTTATGCTAGAAAATTTTAAAATTTGGCTTAATTTAAGTCCATTAGCATGTTATTTGTAAAAGAAAGGACATAAGTAGGCATTTAATTCTTCATCCCCACTTGATTATAAAAAATCCCATTTTTTCACGTTGTTTGTGATAAATCGGATTGTTATACAATATTCGCGCAAAAACGAAATTGTATATTTAATGATCTACACGTTTGGATATAGCAAACTATAATTTCATACTACGTAAAAGTATACGTTAAAACATGTTATTTAGTCGAAAAGTTTCTTGACGCCGACAAATCCTTAAGGTATGAAATGGCAGATTAAACTAGTTAAATGATCAACAATAATATTATCTATTTGCATATACCTTTTCTCAACATAACTTGATTTAAAGCTACACATGATATTTATAGAGAGTTTTATTAATCATGTAGACAAAAATAGATTAACCATAAGTGGAAAACAATTCTTTTCAAATCTTCCCAAATCTAAAAATCTTCCTTATGTGATAAGAAAAATTTTCTTCTAGAAGAATCCATTAATACTAGTTTTAATAAGTTACAAAACAATATTTTGTATAGATTTGGGTGTTAATTACAAAATGACATAATTTTGTCACGCTCCATCAGGGAATCCCCCAAAAGAACTAGACGGATCCCAGGAGATAGGGGATCGTCGGGGTCGCACGTCTTGTTCCCCTAGGACAGATTTTGAATTTAAAAGGTTACCTATAATTTACCAAATCTCATCTTTCAATTTAAACCAACTCTTGACAAATATTTTTCTTCACATATATTTTATATTTTTATTTTTTATTGATTTAATCTATACTTGTTACCATTAATCCTTACAAGTGATCAACTCATTTCACTCTTTAGTAAAGAACACTCAAGAAGAGCTCCAAGTTCTAGTGTTGATAGTTTAGTTCGTCGTCATCAGTTGGTGATAATCAATTCATCCGTGGTATATCTTGTGTTGGTATTGTGTGTATCACATGTGTGGATAGGTTAGTATTTAGGGCCTCAAATTACATAGTGTGTTAGATTGGTTCTATCTCAAGTAGAACTCGGTATTTTATGGTTAGTACCCGGAAAAGTGTATGCGTCGTGTATGGTTTTCTGCTGCTAATGGACGTTGTAGGACATAGTGAAGATAACTCTCAAGGTTGGGTACTTAGGGAGTAGAGTAGGGTAAAGAGGAGCATCATAGCCGAAACCACTATAAAATCATGGTGTCATCAGTTTGCTCTTTCTTATCTTTCTTGCTTTCATTTCGTAGTTGTGTATTTTGAATTATTGCATAGACTATACAATATACAATTGTGTATTAGCTCTTGAATTCACATAAAGTCAGCAATTAAGGTTTTATTTTAAAACGGTTTAAAATCTATTAACCCCTACTGTGTTTCCACAATTGGGTTCAGAGCCAAGGTCACATAAGTCTTTAAGTATATTGTACATTAAAGCATTGAATCGATCCAAGGATTTTTAACTCGCAAGTTTACAGTAAGATCGCAGAGATTAGTGACTCACATTATATAATCGTGTAGGATTCAGTGTGATGCATCAGAGGTAGGATCTTAAGTTGGATCGTTAACTCGCTGGTAAGATAATAAGATCGCGTTCGAGGCGACGTTTACTAATTACCATGTTATAAACTTATACTGACTTACATACTTTGAGCCATTTACTTTTTTTAGGCCTAAAAAGAAAAAACAATAAGTGTCGTTGATCTTAGTAACAAGCTATTGACGGATTCAATTCTAGATTTTCTAATCTATAACACCATAATCTTTTATACTTCCCTAAATTGAAATTACATGAAACAAATTAGGGTTCTTCTTCTCATGTTCTAGTTACCTGAAGCAAAAAGTTTCTTACAGGTAATTGTTGTTTTTTCTTTTACCTTTTCATAGTTTTATAAATCATTGTGTCATCAGTTTGATCTTTCTTATCTTTACTTGCTTACATTTTGTAGATTATTTATTTACTTATTGCATCGCTATCATATACACTTGTGTATATCTCTTGAATTCACATAAGTCAACAATCTAAGTTTTAATTTTAAAACGGTAAAAACTGTTCAACCCCCCTTATAGTTTCCATAATTAGTATCAGAAGCCAAGGTCACCTAAGATCTTTAAGGTATATTATACATTAAAGCTTGAATCGATCCAAGGCTATTAAACTCGCGAGTTTACACGTAAGATTGCACGATCTTACATGCCCACCTGATATAATCGTGTAGGATCAGTGTAGGATCGCAAGTAGGATCGTAAACTCGCACGTAAGATCATAAGATCGCGTGTCGATGCGAGTTTACCAAATTACCAAGTTACTAACTTACTGACTTACATACTTACGAGCCTATTACTTTTTTTAGGCCCAAAAAAGAACAATACGAGTCCGTTGATCTTAGTAACAAGTATTGACGGTCCATTTCCAGATTTTCTAATCAATAAACCTAATTATCTACTTTCCCTAAATTGAAATTACATGAAACAAATTAGGGTTCTTCTTCTCTTGTTCTAGTTACCTGAAACAAAAAGTTTCTTACAGGTCATTGCTATTTTTTCTTTTACCTTTTCACAGTTTTAACTATTAACCTTTAAGTTTTAATTTAGCTAGCTTAATTGTAGTGATAATAGCGATTTACTTTGTTTTGAGACGTTTATTACGCATGTTATGTAATTTTATTCTACTATATCGTGAATGTGACTATTGAAACTTGTCTTTTTTGTGTTTTACTTTTACTTTGGTATTTTAAATTTGAACTTTGACATTTTCAAAAGGATATTATATAAATTTATCTTTGATGATGAGTAGAAATAAAAATAGTTTGACTCGTTTATACGTTGCTTATAGAACATGATAAATTGGTAGGATATTACGATCTCGATCCGATCTTACTATCTTGATCTTGCAAAGACAAAAATGATCCCAGGTGGGATCACGATCTTGACAGCCTTGAATCGATCTATAGATTCAGATAAATATCTAGAAGGGCAATCTATGCAAAGACCACCTCTTTTTGAAAGCGATCATTTTATTTATTGGAAAAATAGATTTGAAACTTATGTAAAAGCAAAAGATTTAGATCTTTGGCATATTATCTTGAATGGTGATTTTCCGCCGGTTGCTAAAAACAAAGAAACCCAAGTTTTAGAAATGGTTCCTTTTGAACAACAAGATGATGATCTTAAAAAGAAACTCGCTAAAAATAATGAAGCTAAAATGGCTCTTTATAATGCTTTACCAAAAAAGGAATATGAAAGAATTTTATTTGTAAAACGGCTAAAGATATTTGGCAATTGTTGTTAATCACACATCAAGGTAATAGCCAAGTAAATGATAATAAAATTGATCTTTTTGTTCAACAATATGAACAATTTTCTATCCTTGAAAAAGAATCTATTGATAGCGGTTTTGCTAGATTTAACACTATTATTACTAGTTTAAAGCTCTTGATGAAGGTTTCTCTAGCAAGAACTATGTTAGGAAGTTTCTTAGGGTTCTACATCCTAAATGGAGAGAAAAGGTAACGGCGATTGAAGAATTGAAAGATTTGTCATCACTAGCTATAGACGAGCTTATCGGCAATCTAAAAGTACATGAAGTTGTCATGGAAAAAGATTCTGAAATTTATAAAGGCAAAAAGGAACGAATTAAGTCCATCGCCTTGAAAGCTAAGAAATAGTCTAGTGATGATGAAACTTCAACATCCGGAAGCGATGACGAAGAATATGCTATGGCCATAAGGAATTTTAAAAAGTTCTTTAGAAGAAAGGGTAAATTTGTTCGGCAACCAAGAGAAGAAAGGAAGTCATTTCGACAAAGAGATGAGAAGAAAGAAAAGAGTGACCGGAAATGTTTTAGATACGGTGATCCAAGTCATCTCATTGGCGATTGTCCAAAAGCATCTCGCAACAAAGATCAAAAGGCTTTCATTGGAGATTCTTGGAGCGATAGCGAGAATGATGTCGAAGACAAAACCAACGACGAAACTTGTCTCATGGCTCAATCGTCAAATAAGGTAACTCTTAACTCTTCTTGCTCTAGTGATAATGCGTCTTCTCTTGATAATGATAATATGAAAATTGAATACAATAGCTTATGTGAAATTAGCTTAAAATTTAAAAACTAAAAGAGATCTTTTAGAAAAAGAAATTTTACAATTAAACGAGAAAATTAAGAAACTTGAGAGAAGTAAAGAAATTGAAATTGCGTGTAAGTCATGTGATGAACTTAAATTGGAAAACGCCAAACTTAAAGAAACTCAAGTTAAATTTGTTAAATTTGATAAAAGTGCTAATTCACTAAGAGAAATGTTAAACAATCAAAAGTCACCTAGTTGCAAAATAGGTCTAGGATTTGATAGCGATAAAGCGTCAACAAGCGGAACTAAAACCATGAGTTTCGTTGGATCGTCCGCTGAAAAAGTGACGGACGGATCCACCATTAAAGGGCACGGATCCACCTTACCTGGATCCGTGAGTCGCAAAGATAGCGAAAAAGGGACAGAACACGTTTTTAGTCCACCTATGTCTTCTAGATCGGATTTTGTTATTACTAGGAAGAAACTAATACATAATAGCATTGATGAGTCAAAGAAACCGTCTTTAAAACCATCACTCAAAAGCGGTATAGGTTATGTCAAAACCGAGTCTAGATCGAAAACACCTCCACCTAGGAGAAACATTTCTTCTCAACCAAGATACAACACACCTCAATCTAGGAGAAACTCTAGAAAACAATTCACCAAAACTTCTACTCAATGAATTGGAACAACCAACAAAATCAAGGCTTTGTACATATGGGAAATTGTATCCCATTTCAATATCCTAACCAATTGCACCAAATGCAAGGGATGTACAACACTAACATTTTCGGACCCATGAGATATTGGGTACCAAACACTTAAATTTGTTTTTGTTAAAATAGGTATGCTTGAGAACATGCTTAGAACTGGATGAGTGGATCAAAGATAGTGGTTGCTCCAAACATATGACCGGTAACAAGAGTTTATTCCCTACTTTCAAAGCATACAACAGAGGTAATGTTATTTTTAGAAGTAACTTAAAAGGAAAGATCATAGGCAAAGGTACAATCTCTAATGACTCTCTCACTATATATAATGTAGAACACGTAGATAACTTAGCATTCAATTTACTTAGTGTCGGTTAAATTTGTGACAATAAGTGTCAAGTCTTATTCACGGAAGATGGTAGTGAAATAATTAAAGATGGTAAAATTATAGGAAACGGGATTAGGAAAAATGGTCTATACGTAATGAAATTAGGAAAGAAGTCTCAAGACATATCATGTCTCGCCACGGTAGTGGATAATTCTACCTTATGGCATAGAAGACTTGGTCACGCAAATATGCGTTTAATTCAATCATTGTCATATAAAGAATTAGTTAGAAACTTACTTAAACTAAAATTTGATAAACATTTTTGTGATGCTTGTAAAATTGGGAAGCAAGCTCATACAAGTCATAAAGCTAAAAAAAATACGGTTTCCACTAAAAAATGTTTAGAACTATTACATATGGACTTATTTGGTCCATCGACATTTAAAAGCTATGGAGGTAATTTATACACCTTAGTTGTAGTAGATGATTATTCTAGGTATACATGGACTAGATTTCTAAAGACTAAAAATGAAGCCTTTGAGAAATTTGAAATATAAATAAGAAAATTCAAAACCAACTAGGTAGTTCTATAATATCCATTAGAACGGATCATAGTCGGGAATTTGACAATAAAGTACAATTCGAAGCTTATTGTGATGCACTAGGCATTACTCATAACTTCTCGGCTCCACGTACTCCACAATCAAATGGGGTAGTATAAAGAAAGAATAGGACCTTACAAGAGATGTCTAGGACTATGATTTTGAACAATCCATTCCACAAAAGTTTTGATGTAATGTCGTTGATACGTCAACTTATATATTAAATAGAAAATTAATTCGACCAATACTAGGAAAAACAACTTATGAAATATTTAGAGGTAGGAAACCTTATCTGGAATATTTTAAAATATTTAGAAGCAAGTGCTTCATCTTGAATACTAAAGACCACCTAACCAAGTTTGATCCAAAGTCATACGAAGGTATTTTTCTAGGGTATTCTCAAAATAGTAAAGCTTATGTAGTACTAAATAAACATACAATGAAAGTCGAAGAATCACTCAATGTGACATTCGATGAAAGTCCTCCTCCTACCAAATTATCACCATTAGTTGATGATGATGTTGGTGAAGAAGTAGCCATTAGGAAGAATACCAAAATAGCAAATACTAATAATGAAGAATATGAGTCGATAGAAGTTGACGAAATCATTAACATTAAGGAGTCCAAAAATCATCCACTAGATCAAGTCATAGGAAATCTTATTCAAAGAACCTTAAGATCTCAAGCCCAAAATCATAGTAATTTCTTTTGTTTTATATCTACAATATAACTTAAAAATGTCAATGAAGCATTAAAAGATGAAAGTTGGGTTGTAGCTATGCAAGAAGAACTAAATCAATTTGTAGCTAATGACGTTTGGGAATTAGTCCCTTTACCTACCTATAAGTCAATCCGTCATAGGAACAAAATGGGTCATTAGAAATAAATTAGATGAAAATGGTATTGTATCTAGAAACAAAGGCTAATGTAGCACAGGTTATTAATCAGACAAGAAGTAAAAATTACTGATGAAACATAAGCTCTGGGGTAAAAAATAAAAAGCTATTTCATTAAGGCTAGAGTCAATTAGAATACTTCTTTCTATTTCTTATGCAAATGATTTTAAATTATATCAAAAGGATGTAAAAAGTGCTTTTCTAAATGGTTTTATAAATGAAGAGGCTTATGTCGCTCAACCTCCAGGGTTCATTGATTTTCAAAAACCAAACTATGTTTATAAACTTAAAAAGGCTTTATATGGTCTTATGCAAGCTCCTAAAGCTTGGTATGATAGACTAAAAGCATTTTTGATTAAACACGAGTATTCAATAGGAATGGTCGATAACACACTTTTTACTAAGAAATCAAGGTCACATCTTATTATTGTTCAAATATATGTTGACGGCATTATATTTGGTTCCACGTGTCAAAACTTGTGTGATGATTTTGCAAAAATCATGCACGACGAGTTTGAGACGAGTATGATGGGTGAGTTGAACTTCTTGTTGGGTCTTCAAATCAAACAAATGGAAGACGGAATATTTTTCAATCAATCCAAGTACATCAAGGAGATGTTAAAGAAGTTTGGGTTGGAAGATTCCAAACCAACCAAGATGCCGATGGCAACGGAGATCAAGCTCACTACCGACGATGAAGCCGACTCCGTGGATAGCTCTAAATATCGAGGTAGGATTGGTAGTTTACTCTATTTAACTATAAGTAGGCCCGATATTATGTTTAGTTTTTGCTTATGTGCTTGTTTCTAAGAAAATCCTAAGACTACCCATTTAGAAGCCATTAAGTGTATATTTAGGTATATTAGAGGAACTAGTTACTTAGGATTATGGTATTCGAAAAGAACCAAAATAGAAACTATAGTTTATGCCGACTCTGACCACGCGGGTGATTACGTTGATCATAAAAGCACTAGTAGCGTTTGTACGTTTATAGGATGTTGTTAAACATCTTGGTTCGCTAAAAAACAAACGGCCCTTGCTATCTCCACGACCAAAGCCGAATATGTCTCCGCCGGAAAGGCATGTCAACAAGCACTATGGATGAAACAAGCTCTCATCGACTACGGCATATGCCTCGACAACGTTATGATTGTATGAGACAATAAAGGAGCTATCGACTTAAGTAAAAACCCCGTACAACACTCTAGAACTAAACATATAGAAATCCGTCACCACTTTCTACGCGATAACGTCCAAAAGGGTAATATCTCTATCGAGAAAGTTACATCCGAAGACAATATAGCCGATATATTTACTAAGCCTTTAAAATGTGAAGTATTTAATTATTTAAGATTAGAATTAGGAATGATGGAACTTATCATGGATAGTGTTCCTTCATCATCCCAAAAATAATCGTAAGCGAAAACTCTAATGAAGTAATTATTCATTATTCAAAAGATGTTAATTCTCATTACAAGTTCCAATTACAAAACTTCCGATCATGAACATAATCAAGATTAGAATTCTACTAGATAATGAAAATATCAATAAATGACCATAGATATCGTCAAAATCTACATGTATGGTAAATACATGAAAATTACAAAATCGATTGAAAAAGACGAAAAGAATAATCATCGAATTACAACTCACACTTGTGTTGACGATGTCTTGTTAAGTCTAAATGTTCATAAATGATTCATGACAAGTTGCACGGTTCACTCAAAACTTGGACGTCGACTCTGAACATTATATCACATACCCCTAATAGTATGTATAACACATTCCAATTGCCAAAAACACAACCATGTATCTCAATTTGCTCAAAAATCAACTATGTCCGTATTGTTGGAAACTTGCGGACCACGGATCCACCGGACCACGGATCCACCATAGGTAGATCCATGCGTTATTTAGGTGGTACCATGTGTCACAGATCGCGAGTAAATAACTAATTTTAAACAAATTGGGACCATAACAATTATTAAACAAACACACTCACGAACTCAAACACCAAAACCCTCAAACAAACATAAATCTAATCGGCAATTGGAGCAACTAATCTACAAGATCATCAACAAATTATCAATCTATAACAACTATTGTAAGTGATTTCATCTTATTTCTTTTTGATTTCATATCTAGGGTTTTGATTTTGATCAAATCACATAATTTAGGGCTTTCAATTTTGCTTGTTATTTTCGTACAATTAGAACTAAGATATGATAATGTATAACTACTTGGATACCCAAAAAGCATAATTGAAGCGATTCGCCAATAATAAATTTTCAACAAAAACCCCAAGTTATGATTTTCACTTTTAGGAACTTTTCAAAACAAGGGTTGTTTAACTACATTGTTAATACAATGCAAAAACTTTTTCTTCATACATTAAGACTCTTGAATGTGTATACGAAATGCTTAACTCATAAGCATTATTCGATTCATTCATTTAGAGAAATATCAAACATAGGTTGTGCATCAAGGTTTACTTATTATTATTAACATCACTATTTTCATTTTGTTAAAGTCAAGCAAACCGCACCTCCACATCAAGTTCATATAAACGCACTTACATTATAGTTCTCACTTATCGAGTCATTGCCATTTATAATAGTTTCTCATTGAAATCACTATAAATTACATAGGTACCAAAATGCTAAGCGAATACCAACAAGACTACAAGAAAACCCATTCTTATGCTCTAAAAATCTACAATGATCCCAACATGTTTGATTCACTTAAGGATATCTATAGGGCCTTAGAAAGTAGATATGTTCATGAAGGGAGAACCATTGACCCATCCTTCTATAATGACCTTAGTGATGACTCAATGGCCAAGTTTACCGCCATAGGTTTTAATTGCTTGTTATCTCTAGATGAGCAAATTTGTCCTAGGTTTATCTTTGAGTTTTACAAAACTCTTAAGCTTGAAAGAGACTCCAACAACCATTTCTCAATTCAATTCGTTATCAACAATCATCATTTTAACTTCTCCCTTGCTATGGGGTCTTGATGAACTTGAGAAAACCCTAGAGCAAATTAAACCTTACAACGCACGTCTTCTTACTCTTAATGATATCCGTAACTTAATCCATAGAAGAACCATTCATAAAAAGATAGACAAAGAGGGAAACACCATATAAAAATTGCCAAACCAAATTGAAACAAGTGAGCTCTTTGATCACCTTAGGCCTTGTGAACTAGTCATTAGGGAGAACGTTTATTCCGCCATAGGAAATAGAGACCACACTCAAGAGGTTATTGCTTTGATGTTGTATTTCTTAGAAAATAGACAACCCTTTAACCTTGCGTACTTCATGGTCAGAAGGATGTACTTCTTTAGGGATAGACGAGATAGAGTTCTATCATATGGCATGATCTTAACTCGTCTTTTTGATAACCTTAAAGCAAACATGGCACAAGGGTTATTTGATGAACGTTACAAACTTGTCCCTAGGAAAATGTCCTCACTTATGGCAAAACAACCCAAGAAACCTCCACCCAAAAGAACTAGGAATGTAGGAAAATCCAAACAAACACAATTGACCACCTCATCTTCAACTGAATCTCTACCTTCGGATAATGGAGACTTGCCTAGTACTAAGCTTTCACCTAGATCTTATTATAGGGCTCTTAAAGACGATCCTAACATGTCCAAGGAGCAACGGGAGACAAGAGGGATGTTTAGAAACTTGGGTCGAGTGTTGCACAACTTTGCAAGGATGTTGAAGAAAGGATGTCGTTGAAGAATGACTTGTTTGTGAAATCTTTGGATTGTTAACTTGTTTACTTGAATTTACATGCGTAGACTAGATGTTGAAACTACGTACTCTCTTTATTTTTTTATGCATTATGAAATCTAATCATGTCAATGTTATTTGGTAGTACAAAATATTACTTGCATGATAATTTGCTTTGTGTTTTGGGTGAAAAATGATGTTCTGGTAGTTTTTGGTGATATTTACGACCTACGGATCCACCATATGGTAGATCCGTTTGTTGCTTTGGTGGATCCGTGGCTCATCAAAATTTAAATTTTCTTGATTTTTAACTTTTTCTACTTTATCTTATAACCATGCTATATGATACTATGTGGGATCTTAAACCTTAGGATATAACATGTTCTCTATATAATCCAAGAACCATTATACAATTCATATCACCACTTTCTCCTTATAATCATCACCCTCAAACACCATACTCTTTACATTTTCACCACATTTCTCTATACAACCTTGCTAGTTCATAGCTATAACTAGTTCATCCAAAACAAATTCACCAAACTTCAAAAGAAAAACCGCAAGAATGAGTGTCAAGTATCCAAACTATGTCAACCTCACATCCTCAAGTGAAGAACAACCAAATGTGAGTCTCCAACACTAACCCATGTTGCACCACCACCTAAGCTTCGTTTTGTCATTCTGATTAAACTTGAACCTCAAGAACTTCCTCCACTTCAAGTGTCACCAAATGATCCTTATGTTCAAACCATGGATAATTGGCCACCGGGCCCTTCTAATCCATCTCCACCACTATGTGTCTCTAGACCACCTCCTGATTTTCCAAATCCACCACCTGAATTTGAACCATTGCTATCAACTCAACCTTTGTTTGTCAACATTAACAACAACACACCTCTCCTCAACAACAATGCACCTCCACTAGAAAACATTTACCATCCACCACCAAATCTTAGAAATCATGATTTTCCCAATCCTCTAAACATTTTGGATTTTGTTCATCCAAATGACATGCATCACCTCCATAACATGTTTTGTCAATGTTGTAGCACCACAAGGCATGAAATCAAAATGCTTCGAAACCGTGTCAACTACATGTTCTCCTACATTCGACACCACATCGGCCCTTCATCACACCCACCTTACTTTTCGCATTAGCCGCATAATCACCTTACCTCACCCCTTGGATTATATAGGAAAATGTCATCTATCCCAAGATTTAGGATTTTTAATTGTTTAAGCTTATCATGTAATGGCTTTTACACCAAATTTTATGTTCTATCCATTATAATGGATTTAACATTATTTTTATTTGTTGTGTTGATAATGGATGTTTATTGCATAAAATGTATATGTGTGCATTTGTGATTGTCATATATATATTTGCTTGCCTACTAACTTTGTTTTGTAGCAACGCATCCATAGCTCGATTACTTGATGCCCCAAGCCAGGGGGAGCATACACCAAGGGGGAGCACTTGCAATTTTGTCGTTATTTTTTACTTTGCATTCGTAACGACGTGACATAGCATTCGTAAAAAACAAGACTTGCAAGATTCGCCTCTACAACACTTTTTGCATCGACAAAAAGGGGGAGAATATATGTAAACTCATTTATTAAATACTTATTTATTAACTTTTAAATAAGAATGAGTTTATATTTTGTCATCATCAAAAAAAGGGAGATTATTAATAAAAATATTCGTGCAAAAACGATATTTATATTTAATGATATTCATGTTTTAATAATAACAAATATAATGTCATACTACGTAAAAGTTTACGTAAACAAGTTATTTAGTCGAAAGTTTACTTGACGCCGACAAATCACTTAAGGTATGAATATGACATTATTAAACATAGTTAATGATCAAAGAAAAATATTATTATTTGCATAAATCTTTTCTAATCAAATGATTTAAGCTAACACATGATTAATTATAAGCTAGTTATTAATCATGTAAGACAAAATAAGATTAACTATAAGTGGAAACAATCTTTCCAAATGTTCCTAAATCTAGAAAATATTTCCTTATTGGTGATAAGAAATATTTTCTTCTAGAAGAATCCATTAAACTAGTTTTAATAAGTAAAAAATAATATTTTGTATAAATTTGGAGTTAATTACAAAATGACAAATTTTGTCCCAGCTCCACCCACGGATCCACCAAAAGCACTAGACGGATCCAGGAGATGGGGGGATCCATGGGTCGCACATCTTGTTCCCCTGGGACAGATTTGAATTTCAAAAGGTTGCCTATAAATACCAACCTCATTCCTTTATTCTAAACAACTCTTGACAACTATTTTTCTCACATATATTTTATCTTTTATATATTCTTTGATCATTATACTTGTTACATAATCCATTACAAGTGATTAACTCATTCCACTCTTTAGTGAAGAACACTCAAGAAGACGTCAAGCTTCAAGTGTTAATAGTTTAGTTGTGTCATCACGTTTGTGATAATCATTCATCTTGTATATCTTGTGTTGTGTGTATCATATGTGTATGATAGGTTAGTATTTAGGCCTCAAAATACATAGTGTGTTAGATTGGTTCTATCTCGAAGTAGAACTCGGTATTTAGCTTAGTACCGGAAAAACTATAAGCGATGTGTACGTTTTCTTCGCCTAAAGGGAGATTGTTGATATAGTAAAGATAACTCTCAAGTTGGGTACTTGGGGAGTGGAGTCGGGCAAATAGGAGCTTCATAGCCGAACCACTATAAATCATTGTGTCATCGGTTTGATCTTTCTTATCTTTACTTGCTTACATTTCGTAGATTGTTTATTTACTTATTGCATCGCTATTATATACACTTGTGTATATCTCTTGAATTCACATAAGTCGACAATTTTAATTTTAATTTTAAAATGGTAAAAACTATTCAACCCCCTTCTAGTTTCCACACAGATAAAGAAAAATGGGAAATAGAATTAGAACGAGGAACTCCCCTAATATGTTGCTCGGGATGATTCTCCAATTTGAGTTCTTGAGCAAAAAGTGTGTTGACGAGGCTTCAAAATGAGTTCAACACACGTCTTTTTTCAGAGTATACCATATCGTCGATTTTTCTTATAGCAAGGTCCTGCATAAAAGATTAGAAGACAAATGTGCAATTCCTAACTCGATTTTACAAAATTTACAATGCAGGAAAACAATTAAACACAACTGTACAGGGATCAATATGCCGTATCCCAAAACCCTAGGATACGCCGTATGGTTCCTATAAAAACAATTAAAATTTTTAAAGTACTAAAAATAAATTACAGACTAATAACGTCCAGACACATCCATACGCCGTATTTAGAGGGGTTTGATACGCCACAAGTTTCATAACTCGGTGTTACGGAATTAACTTGTTGGTTTGTTTGAAGCATTTTCATTAAGTTCTTGTTGATTTCTGCCATTTCAAGCTTAAGGGCTGCTATTTCCGGATTAGAAGAAGTGATAGAACTAGATGACTCACTCCGTTGGGCTGAAGTGTCCCAATCATTGTGGTGAGCGGTCATATTCTCGATGAGATCATAGCACTCTTCGAATCGTCTTTTCATAAAAGTACCACCGGCAGCAGCGTTGATAGTATCACGATGCCTCAATGTTAACCCGTTATAGAAAGTATCTATTTGAGTCACGGGTAACATGTTGTGGTTAGGACATCGATCAATTGAAAGCTTGTAACGTTCCCATGCTTCGAATAACGATTCATCGGGTTCTTGACGGAAATTCGTAATATCATTTCTCAACTTGGTCACCATAGAGGGTGGGAAGTATTTTCCGAGAAATATTTTTGCCATTTGGTCAAAGGTGGTGATAGAATTCCTTGGCAAACGATCAAACCATTCGGCGGCACGATGTTGCAAGGAGTAAGGGAAGAGATATAGACGAAGGGCGTCATCGGAGACCCCATTCACTTTCATACTTTGGGTGACATGCAAAAACTTGTCAAGATGCTTGTTGGCATCATCACCCGGTCCACGAAATGGACACGAATTTTGAACTTGTTGAATCATGTCATTCTTAAGTCCAAAATTAGTTGCCTGAATTGCAATCGGGGCAATTGGTCCACCCCGACCATTCAAAGTTGGTTGGCACAACTCCTCCATCGTTCGAAGGTCGGGAACTGGTAAACCAAATAACTGTCTTAAAAACTTAACCACAACACGCGCATCATTCGTAGGTAATGCTTGAGCTTCAACCCATTTGGACACATAATTAACAGCTACCAATATGTATTTATTACCTCTAGATTCGGGAAATGGTCCCATAAAATCTAATCCCTAAACGCGAAGACTTCGCATACTTGAATGTTATTTTGAGGCATTTCATTCCTTGAAGATATGTTCCCTAATTTTTGACATGATCACATCGTCTTACGTACTAATTAGCATCCTTAAAGACACTAGGCCAATAAAATCTGGACTCGTAAACCTTCTTTGCGGTAACATTAGGGTTTTACTTCTGGCCACACATCTTCTCATTATATTATCCATGCACAGTTTAAATGTATAAGGTTCTTCCCAGAAGTAGGTCTTGACTTGCGAGAAAAACCTCTTTCTTTTAATGAAGGTCCAATTTGGGGGAACAACCTTTCCAACAATATAATTAACGAAATCCACATACCATGGTTCATCGTTATTAGACTTGGATTTTAGCACCATTAAATGCTCGTCGGAGAATTCATTAGCAATTTCCCTCTCAGTTAACACCTCCATATGCGGATTCTCTAACCTAGATGAGTGATCTACGGCCAAGTCTTTGGTTTCCTTATGTTTCACCAATACTTTACAAGGGATAGTGAAATTCCCCGGGTCTTTTTCTTTTAATGGCAATTCGTTGATTAAGACAGTTGAGCATCGTTATTCATTCTTTTCATAAAAGATTCTTCAAGTTTGGATTTATTCGTCGTAAAAGATTCTTTAAGTTTGGAAGATTTGATTTCCACACCATCATCATGCGGCTTTTCCTACACATCTTGTTCAAATCTTGAAGGTTCGTTCTTGTTGATTCTAGTTTCATTAATTTCTTTAATACAGGCGGCTTTAGACGTCATCTTTCCTCCCCTAGTTGTCACCCCCTTTGACTTCATTTTTTGGAATCAAAACATTACTCATAACCTTTGACAATTTCTTTACCTCGATCTTCAGCTCACTCAATAAGCTGCTTCGTTCTTTTAGCAAAAGCTCGTTGGTGGTTCTAAACTCTTTAATAAATATTTCCATCTCTTCATGTTCACGTTTACCTTCATCAATGAATTTATACAACATTTCTTCAATAGTCAACCTCCTTGTAAGGTAATGGAATGGGTAAGGATGGAAGCAAAAAACGGTACCTAAAAAAAAGACATAATTCGAAGTAAAACTATTCTAGAAACAAAACTAGAAAGCTAACTAAAACTGCTGCTGTATCAGACAGTTGATATGTCATATTCAATAAACTGGATACGCCGTATCGATGTTTGATGTTAAATACGTTGTATTCAACAAAAATGGATATGCCGTATTCAATAAATAACGGCAAACAATAGAAAATTAAAACTAGATTTATACTAAAAATACCAATAAAAACAAGAAATTAAACAATCACACTCCCTGGCAGTGGCGCCAAAAACTTGATGTGTCGTCATGTAGGTATTATTTATGTATCAAGTTTTACTATTTATTTTATGCCGACTATACCTAAAAACAACACTCTAACGGGCAGTGTACCCGGTCAAATGGAGTTTTGTGGTAAGTAGGGTGTCGATCACTAAGAGCAAGAGCGTTAATATCTAATTTACCAGTATTTTAGTTAAATTAATCTAATCTATGCAAACCTAAGTTTAACCTAAACTAATGATAAGGGGTGTTTCAGTCTGAGAGACTGGCACGAGTTTGGGTTATCTAAACTAAGGTTGTGATGACAATTAACACACACAAGTTGATAGACAAAAGATAAAGAAGCGGTCAAGCCTTATGTAAGGAAAACAATATTAGGCATGTTTAATTAAATAGAACGATGGTTTGTTTATTTAGTACAATGAATGACTTATCTCGAGGGTTATATCATTCCTAGACTTAGGCGGTACTTCTTCCTAAGACCTAGACACATTGAATTCTATCACAATTAAACGCATCTACATAAAGTATTTTATTTGTTGATTATAATCTATCTTAGGAGATTAATAATGATCTTATTAAACCCTAGACAATCGGGACTTTACTAACTTACCTGCAAATATGGAGAGCTATCCCGGACTCTTAGCCTACGCCCACACAACACCGAAGTTGCAGCGCATTAAATATGTAGGACTAGACCCAGTTGAACGATAGGTCGCATAATTAAGTACGTAAACAAGTATAAATTGATAAACATAATCAAAAAGCAACGATGAATTAAGCATTCGAGATAAACAAACTAAACATTATATTATCACAAACATGGCTAATACCTAAAGGTATTAGCATATAGTCATTGTAACAATACACGAATTCATAGATAAACTATTAAAGTAACGAAATATTATGCTAACCAAAGCGTATAAAGATTGTAAATGATTAGAAGAGTTTTCCCATCGATTGGAGCACTATGCAGGACCTTTCTGGCTTCTTAGATCTTTTGGAAATCAAACTTGGTGGTTAAAATCATACCCTAAATCGTATTTAGGGTTTGGTATTTATAGATTCTGAAAATTGGCCGATACAGCGTATTAAAGAACACAATACAACGTATCAGATGACTTGGCGTGGGCTCCAAGAATAACTCAATACGGCGTACCAGATAACTCAATACGGTGTATTTGTAAAACCTAATACAACGAATTGTAACACCCAATACGACGTATTGTAAGACCCAATACGGTGTATCGGTTCTTCGGGTATGAAGAATTGGCTAAAAATGTGCTTCTCTTGATTTTTGACCAAAGTATTATATACGGCGTATCATGCTGATGTGGATACGGCGTATTCTTCAAAGTCAAGCAATGGTCTTGAGATCTTTAAAGTATTTAGATACGACGTATTCTTGTAGAATCAGTTGACTTTCTCAAACTCTTCGTTAATGCTTCAAAACACGTCCTTTTCTCCATCTTTTGCCAAATGCTAGATAATTACTGCAAGTAACAAATATAAACGATTAAGTACCAATTCATGCAATAATTATACCAAATAGGATAAGAAACATGGGATAAATGATGCTAATAATATAACGTTATTTGATGTCATCAGTGCTTCAAAGACCTTTTTAGGTTCTTCTTCAGAGAGAAAATCTACAAAGAGACATTCATGAGCTAGAGTAGCACTAAGTTCTCTAGCTATGGATCGAGTGAGCATTCCAGCTCCTATATCACCTATGATATTGACCAGCTTAATATGTTTGTCCTGAGACCATCTGTCTTGAGGAGCTGGAGAGGTCATGGATGGAATAGATAAAGAATGATTAGGAATTGAAATTGTATCATGTACTAAAGTATCCTCTACATTTGGAGAGGATAAGTGTTTAGAGATCTGAATATCTTCAGTGCTTGGGAGATTATTTGTCACACCCCCAAACGGGGCCTGGACGGAATACATGTGTCCGGGGGCGTGACATCATAATACACATCACACAAGATACAAAGAACGACCTCTAAGGGTACGTTTGAAAATCCTACATCGTTGCATTAATTAAAATACTTAAAGTTTGACATAAGTTTAAAGAAAATATGCGGAAGCAAATAAAAGTTTTAGAAATTGACAACGATGTTTAAATAGTAGATAATAACGTTTCTTGAAAATCGGCCCAAACCATTGTGGTTCCCTTTCTGTGAATGAATCTTTGCAGCCTATAAAGGATGATAGCCTGGATGTATAAATACAACAGACTAT
>BQNB010043211.1:0-10180 GCA_026074375.1 Tanacetum coccineum
TTGTGTCACACCCCACCAAGGCGGAAACGCGAGGCGTAACGAGAATACCCAAACAAACATAAAAGATAATTGGCGTCTTGTATTGAAGCAAAGGGGGTTTACGTCAATACTAAGACATGCAAAACATCCAAAATAAACCTAAACAATTCAAATCAACAACATTCAATATTCAAACATGCATAAAGTAAACTAGGAGATTAAAATCCACAAGCAGCCTATGGTCTCTCTAGTCACTCCTGTTATTCTTAAGGTTTAAAAACGTCAACACAACAGTTGGTGAGAGTCATAGGTTTACGACACACAATACAAACTTTTAGACAATTACTGTGATTAATAAAACAGAACATGGCAGGACAGTTATGCTAGCTATTATACAGGCTAACATGCATACGTACAAAACAACCACAATAAGGACGGAACGTGTCCCACGATCCAAATCACACCAAAATATCACACAGAATCGGGTACCCTCCGATCGGAATCACACAGTAATGGGTAGAAACTTTACCTTCCGATCGAAATCACACAGTAATGGGTAGGAACGTTACCCTCCGATCCAAATCATACAACATGGGTAGGAATGTTACCCTTTGATCCAACCACACATTTAGCACATATCATATAATAGCCACATAAATGTCCATGCATCAATTAAACCACATAATCACAACAATTAAAACATTTCAAAACCATTTGCATCATTTCCATCCTAATTTAAAAACAGTGTAAAAAGAGGGACTATGAAACTCACCTGATGCTCAACGCAGCTTCCTAAATATCCTAGCACAAAACTACACAATAAATAATAAATGTTTACAACGCAGACTAAAGCCAAATGCTAAATCCATGAAACATCAATGAGAGGCTTGTATAAAGAGTTACATACCTCTATGGGTCACCACCGACACATCCCGACTTTAACCTCTCATTTACTTCATAAGTAATCCTACTTCACTAAATTTTAACCGAAAAACGCAGATTTTAGAAACCTTTTCTAATTTTCCAAACCATGCCTACTTACCCTTATAAATTCCCAATAAAATCATCCATAAACTTCCATGAGTTTACTATCCACCTTATTTTTCCACTAATTTATTCCCATATTTAAATGGCTCAAATAAATTCCAACTTTTAATTACTTAGATTCGGATCTGAACGCGCACTAAAATGTTTGACCTTTGCTAACCATACTTAGACAACTAATCAGAAGCTAAGTTTTTGTGTGAAGTTAATAGACATATTGAACTTGACTTCTGTGTTATGACTAACCTTAATTCGAATTTTAAATAGGGTTTTTACCTCTCTAATTCTTACCTAAATTTGACTTGTATTTACTGTTTTGACAACTTTTTTTGCAACTAACATTTAACTAACTTCAAAACTCAAAATCCTTCGAGGCTGGACTTTTTGAAAAGTAGACTCTCTGAACTACAATTTAGAGACTAGAAACACCTCAAAACACGTTACCATCATTGAGATATCATCACTTGAACACGGACCTAAAATCTGACAAACCCTAATTCACAAATTAACGCGATCTAACCCTAACCGTTTGCACCAATATGATCCTAATCAAACCCTAAACGCACTAGCATGATCATAACATCAATAATTACAGAAGTTTTAAAACTATAATGATCCATCATAATGTTTGTTACATGATTTAAAAGAATAAATAAGAGTAGAATCATTACCTAGCTTACTTACCCGCTCCTAACACGAACTAGCTCTTAATTTCTTGGATCAAATTTTTTTGTCTTCCTTGATCTTAGGGGGATAGGTCGACGACACACAAGGGGGAGAGGAGGAAATGAGGAACTAAAATTGGTTTAGGGTTTTATATAAGTAGCTAATTAGAAACCTAATCTAACTAAAACTTGATTGAATAAAATACGTTTTTTTTTCCTTTCCTTTTCCTTTTACAAACCGATCAGCCCCCTTATACATATTATTATTATTATTATTATTATTTATTTAAACAATTACTTACATTACCTTAATTTTCTACAAAACTTTTGGTAAAATTGGTAAACCTTTGCATGAAAAACTAAATACTAACTTTCTATTTATAACTTCCATTTTTCAAAAAAATACTTTCTATAATTAGAAAGTTCCTTACTAACTCTCATATTTCACGAACATAATTCACTTCCATTATGACATACTTTCCATAATAATTCAACACATAATTATCCACATATTGACGTAGCAATGCATGCAAATACGCCACTCATTTCCATTGTCATTACATGTGAACAAAAATGGAAATACCCTAAAGTACCCCAAACTCATTCAAAAATGAAATGAACACGCATCTCAGAATGAATTCATGCACACAGATAAAGCCACAAAGCACACACATATAACACGTATAGACACTTAGCCAACTCTAAAGGTATGACTAACCTACTCAAATCACGGGTGTCACAGTATCCCCTCCTTTAGGAAATCTCGTCCCGAGATTTAACTAGCCGGTTCAATAGCATAATCAACAAATAACTGAGGATACTTAGACTTCATATGGTCTTCGCGCTCCCAAGTGAACTCGGGACCACGCTTTGAATTCTAATGAATTTTCACAAGTGATATCTTACTCCGCTTCAAACTCCTAACCTCACGGTACATAATCTCTACGGGTTCCTCAACAAAATGAAGGGTCTTGTCGATCTTGATTTCATCCAATGCCACATGCATATTAGCATCCGCCAAACACTTCTTCAAATTTAACACCTGGAATATGTCATGCACACTACTCAATTCCTCAAGCAATCTTAACCGATAAGCTACAGGGCCGATCCTTTCTAAGATCTCGAATGGTCCTACATACCTCGGTGCTAACTTACCTTTTGTTCCAAAATGAATCACACCTTTCTAAGGCGACACCTTTAATAACACACGATCTCTAACCTCGAACTCCAACGGCTTACGTCTATTATCAGCATAACTCTTTTGACGATCCCTCACCGCTTTGAGCTTTTCATTTATCAACACTACCTTATCAGTTGTTTCTTATACCAGTTCAGGCCTAATTAAACTACTTTTACCAATTTTCGCCTATAGAACGGGCGACCTACATTTCCTTCCATACAATGCTTCGAACGGAGCACACCGAATGCTCGAATGATAACTATTGTTGTATGAGAATTCAGCTAGCGGTAGGTGAACATCCCAATTGCCACCAAAGTCAATAACACATGCCCTTAACATATCCTTCAAAGTCTGAATTGTACGCTCACTTTGTCCATCCGTTTGAGGATGATAAGCTGTATTCATATCCAATCGCATCCCTAAAGCTTTTTGCACTGTTTGCCAGCAACGTGATGTAAACCGTCCATCTCGATCTGAAATAATCGACACAGGAACTTTGTGTCGTGCGACTATCTCATCGATGTACAACTTTGCCAATCTCTTAGTACTATAATCCTCTCGCATCGCCAGAAAATGAGCCGACTTGGTTAGCCTGTCGACTATTACCCAAATCGTATCATGCCCACTCTTCATCTTAGGTAACTTGGTGATAAAATCCATAGTGATCTTATCCCACTTCCATTCAGGTATCTCGGGTTGTTGCAATAAACCCGAAGTCCTTTGATGCTCAGCCTTCACCTTAGAACAAGTTAAACATTTGCTAACATAAGTAGCAATGTCCTTCTTCATTCCCGGCCACTAGTGCATATCTCGAAGATCATGGTACATCTTATCTGCTCCAGGATGTATAGAGTACTTAGTTTTATGAGCTTCGTCCATAATTATCGTTCTCACACCTCCTTCTAACGGAACCCATATACGGTCCATAAATTAGAAACTCTTGTCTTATTTCCTTTCCATCTATTGATCTAAACTATGTAGTCTTTCTGCAAGTACGTTCTCTTGCTTGAACGCCTCACTCTGGGCTGCCAGTATCATTCCTCTTACTCACGGCTGAATAGTCATAGCCATTGCTCGTACATGTCTAGGTTTCACTTGTTCCTTCCTACTTAATGCATCAGCCACCACATTCGCCTTACTTGGATGGTAGCGAATTGCACACTCATAGTCACTAAATAACTCAATCCACCTCCTTTGATGCATATTCAACTCTTTCTCATCAAATATGTGTTAAAGGCTCTCGTGATCCGTGTAGATAACACTCTTCGTACCATACAAATAATGCCTTTAAGTTTTAAGGGCAAACACAACTGCTCCTAATTCTAGGTCGTGCGTTGTATAATTCTTCTCATGGATCCTTAGTTGTCTTGATGCATAGGCAATTACTTTTCCTCTTTGCATGAGTACAAAACCTAAGCCCTGGTTCGATGCATCATAGTAGACTACGAAATCTTCAACCCCATCAGGTAGTGACAATATCGGTGCATCACATAAATTATTCTTCAAAGTCTAGAAAGCCTCTTCCTGTTCTATGCATCACTCATACTTTTTGTTTTTCTGAGTCAACGAAGTAAGGGGTTTAGCAATCTTAGAGAAATTTACGACAAAAAGTCGGTAGTAACCTGTTAACCTAAAAAATGATTGAATTTTAAACGGTGTTGTAGGAGCTTTCCAATTCTTTACCGCTTCAATCTTACTTGGATCTACGTGAATACCATTTTGGTTGACCACGTGACCAAGGAAATGCACTTCTTGCAACCAGAACTTACACTTGGAGAATTTAGCGTACAACTTCTCCTTCTTCAGCAATTCCAACACCAACCTCAAATGAACCTCATGTTCCTCCTTAGACTTTGAGTAGATCAAAATGTCATCAATGAAAACAATGACAAACTTATCTAGGTACGGTTTACAAACTCGGTTCATCAAATCCATAAAGACTGTTGGTGCATTGGTTAATCCAAAAGGCATAACTGTAAACTCAAAATGTCCATATCTCGTTCGAAACACGGTCTTTGGAATATCATCCTCATGTACTCGGAGCTGGTGATAACCCGACCGAAGATCTATCTTGGAGAAATGACGTGCTCCTTGCAGCTGATCAAATAAGTCATCAATTCTCAGGAGAGGATAGCGATTCTTAACAGTCAACTTGTTCAACTCCCTATAATCAATGCACATGCGAAAAGAGCCATCCTTCTTCTTAACAAATAACACAGGTGCTCCCCACGGAGAATGACTTGGTCGTATGAAACCCTTGTCTTGCAACTCTTGAAGCTGCCCAGACAATTCTTGCATTTCTGAGGGCGCTAGACGATATGGAGACTTCGCAACCGGCGTCGCTCCAGGAACTAAATCTATGCGAAACTCAACTTGTCGTTGCGGTGGTAATCCTGACAAGTCTTCCGGGAACACATCAACAAAATCTCGTACGACGGGAATATCGCTCAACTTAGGTTCATCTACCTTCGCGTTCATTAGGGCTTTGGCGACCCCCAGAGTACGTTCCCCTTGAACCCGAAGTATCCCACCACCTTCCAACGGTATCTCAACCACCTTCTCATGGCACACTATCACAGCCTTATTCTTGGACAACCAGTCCATCCCCACAATCACATCGAAGCTTCCATGACCCAATGGTATCAAATCTATGATGAACAAGGAATTTCCTAGTTCTAGTTTGTAGTCACGGATAATCCTATCAACTTCTACTTTCTTACCATCTGCTACTTCTATCACATATCCAGGGTTTACAATACTAGGTTTCACATTTAGTAAAGGTGCAAAATTAGTAGAAATGAAACTAAAAAGAATTGAAAAGTATGATAGAAAAATAATCGTTCAAAGAAAAAGTACCCGTCACGACGGTAGGATCCTGAAGAGCATCGGCTACATTGATATTGAAAGCCCTTCCTCTAGCCAGATTCCTATTGTTTCGGGCGTTACTGTTTCCCTCCAAAGCCAATGGATTTCCTGCTTGACCAGGTGCTCGGTGCATTTTGGGACAAGTATTACGAAGGTGATCAGGACTACCACATTCATAACAAACCCTCTGATTGTATCCCCTCCTAACAGCATTCACAGGAGCCACTTGCTTAAACGGTGCCCGACAATCTTTAGCAAAATGACCCGGTTTCTGACAATTGTAACAAAATCTGCAAGGTCTATTTTTTCTGATGATAGTAATAAGCACTAGCATACTAGGAATGGGGCCTACAAACTCGATTTCTAGGAGGACTGTTCCTATACAAAACCTGTCCCCGCTTTTGCCTTCTTATTATCTTTTCATGACCCTCCTGGTTTACTTGTCTCTTTCACTCCCTTTCTTTTCTCATTACCCTTCGTCAATGTACCACAACTGACTGCCTCATTAGTAAGTATCCCAACCCTAAGAATTAAACTATGTAATGTGGTTGGTTGGGTCGCTCGGAGCATTCCCCGAATCTCAAGAGTGAAACCAGCTATGTACCTTTTGATGCGTGATGCCTCAAGAGGAACCACCACTAGGGTGCGGAACCAGCTTGGCCATCATGAAACCGATTAGTGTAGGTGGCAATAATTGGCTCCTACCATCCTTATGATTCTAGGAAACTCATTTCCAACTTCTCCATTTTGGTTGTTTTGGACAGAACACTTCACAAGTAGCGCTTGAATCATACCATGACAACATACCTATTGCAGCTTCACGACCTCTTGCTTGAACTTGGGTGTTCCACCAAGTCAAAGCCTTGTTCACAAACGAGCTAGCAGCAAACTTCACTTGTTGATTCTCAGCACATCTACTATTGTCAAATACTGACTCTATTTTCTTGATCCATCGAGTAAGTGCTATCACACCTCCTTTTCCATCATACTCTTTGGGATTGCATGCCATGAATGTCTTGTAAGAACATCTATTGTTCCAACCATTCCCACCATTAGCATTTGCATTGTTCACATTGTTGGTTACTTGGGTGATGATTTGAGGAAGGATGGTTTGCAATTGTTGCGCGATGACAGCAGCAATGTCGGGGTTCTCCTCGTTGCTAGGACCGCTTCGTCGGGATGGAGCCATTTCTATAAAAGATAAAACATTATATACATTAGATGATATAATAAGGATTTCCAATCCCATAACCTTATCATACTCTATACATTACCATATACATACAAGAATAACCAACATATAACGTGTCAACATTAATCCATGTAATCATACTTGCAAGTTACTTGTGTTGTGGCAGCAAAGTACATAATTTATGTGGGCCACCATATTATAGATCCCCCTTTCACACATGTAACTGCCCTCTAGACGACACTTCTTAAGGTTAACACACCACATAACACATAAATCAAATCATTCAACTCATCACGCGCGAAAATAATCCGGCAATTACTTAATTCATAATATTAAAATACTTAATCAAAATCTAATAACCAAAAGTAGACATTCCTAAACATGACTCCAGCCAAAGTCAAACAACTAAAATCTTAAAACTTAGAATGAGACAGATAGTCAGGTATTGGGTCGAACTCTACTCTCACAAGTGTCTTCCAACTCATTACACTTGGGTCCACTCCTTGCCGTGGACTCGAGATCTGAATCACCGTCGGATACTGCATAAACTAAAAATCATAGTATGATGGCCTTTTTCAGGAGTTTCCTTTGATCCTTCTTCTTCAGCTCTTCTTCTTTCTTCCTTCAATGGCGTAAATCCAAGAAACGTTATAGGAATTTGGAGACAGTGCCATCCTTAGCAAATCATTTTGTTTTCACCAACTTCATGATCGTTTCTCCATCAACTTCCTTCATAGTCAACTTTTCTTCGACTCAGCATGAGTTTAGGTCAATAGGTATTCGAATTTTGCGGTTAATCCGCTTCAACCAAATTCCAGTCTTTGGATCAGTGAAGCCTTTACATCCAGTTGCATGGGCAATTCCCCAACGAAACTTCTTATGGTCAGGGGGAAACATGGCTAAATTATTAAGGACGTAGTATATATCATATCTAATAATGGGTAGACAAAACAACTAAATAAAAATTAGACAAAATGAGATAATAAAAGCTATGCAATTAGAGGGAAGCATAATAGTTATAATACTAAACACTTAAGCCATAAAATGCATCTATATGAAGGACTCCTAGGTTATAGGCTAGGCTCAACCACCTACTTCTCTATAACCTGGCCTTGATACCAATCTGTCATACCTCGCCAAGGCGGAAACATAAGGCGTAACGAGAATGGATATCATCACAACACAATAGCGTCTATATAAAGAACTACAATGCATAAAGTAAACAAAGTATAGACACAAAGTCTCATGAAAATACCCAAACAAACATAAAAGATAATTGGCGTCTTGTATTGAAGCAAAGGGGGTTCACATCAATACCAAGACATGCAAAACATCCAAAATAAACCTAAGCAATTCAAATCAACAACATTCAATAATCATTCATGCATGAGATAAACTAGGATATTAAACTCCGCAAGTAGCCTATGGTCTCTCTAGACACTCCTCTTATTCTTAAGATTCTCATGATGCTCACCTAAAAATGATGCTTAAAAACGTCAACGGTAAAGGTTGTGGAGAGTCATAGATTACGACACACATACAAAACTTTTAGTCATTACTGTGATTATAAAACAGAAAACATGGCAGGACAGTTAGGCTAGCTATTATACAGGCTAACATGCATACGTACAAAACAACCACAATCAGGACGGAACGTGTCCCACGATCCAAGTCACACCAAAATATCACACTGAAATGGGTACCCTCCGATCGGAATCACACAGTAATGGGTAGAAACTTTACCCTCCGATCGGAATCACACAGTAATGGGTAGGAACGTTACCCTCCGATCCAAATCACACAGCATGGGTAGGAACGTTACCCTCTGATCCAACAACACATAAACATTTAGCACATATCATATAATAGCCACATAAATGTCCATGCATCAATTAAACCACATAATCACAGCAATTAAAACATTTCAAAACCATTTGCATCATTTCCATCCCAATTTAAAAACAATGTAAAAAGAGGGACTATGAAACTCACCTGATGCACAGCTACTTCACAATATCCTTGAATTCAACTAAACACAAATAAAACCCATGTTACACGCGATTAGGCTAAATGCCCAAGACGATGTAACAATCAATTGATGGACTACTATGTTTATATTATGATTATAAACCCCTTACCATACTTCTCATAACTTGCATATACTCTAAATACCTTTAATCATTTATTCTTGTTTTCCAGTTTTTTGGCAGAATTTTGTAGTCACTTTATGACCACAAATAAAATACTAAATCACCAAATTGACTTTTCCCCTTTCATTACCTACCTTCCTAATGGGTTATAAACTACTTTGATTTTTTAGAAAAATAATATTAAGGCTAACTATTTTATAAAAATTCAACATCACAAAGTACTCAAATTCGGATCTGAACGCACACCAAAATGTTTGATTTTTCTAAAAATACTTAGACAATGAATTAAGACTTGTGCTTTGAGCTGGAGTTAATAAACACATAAAATATGACCTTTGATTTTTGGCTAACCTCAATTCAACATTTAAGTAGGGGTTTTACTCCCCGAAATCAGACTCAAATCTGACCTGAATTTACTGTTTTGACAACTTTTCTTGCAAAAATTATTTGACTAACTTTCCGACCTCAAAACCTTTCGGGGCCAGACGTTTTGGAAACTAGACTATCTGAACTTCAATTTAGGCATAAGATTAAACCCAAAACCCATTTTAATCATTGAGATATCATTTAATCAACACGACCCAAAATTCTGCCAAGCCCTAACTTTCAATCTAACGCGTTCTAAACTAAACCGTTTACACCAACATGCTCTAAATCGAATCCCGAACACTCCCATATAGATTTATATCATTAATTTACAGAAAATTTATGAACCCTAATTTATCCATCAATTAAAGTTACTATTTGAAAAAGATTAAACAAAAACTTAATTGAAAACAAACCTAAACCTTTACTTGATTACCCTTAAATCACCACCTTGGTTCTTGATAAAAAAATAATTTTTTTTCCTTCTTCTTGAGGGGATCGGCCGAACAAACAAAAGAGAGGAGAGAAAAGTGTTTTAAGGACTTATTGATCTTATATTTATACTACTTAGAAACCTAATTATAATCAGATTTTCTTTTCTATTTTTTTTCTTTTTCCTATAAACGATCCAACCAACACCCCTTTTTTAAAATAAATTTTTTAATTTATTTTTCTATAAAATTTTGTTCTCCCCCTCCTATATATATATATATATATATATATATATATATATATATAT
>BQNB010043211.1:14987-25250 GCA_026074375.1 Tanacetum coccineum
CAGGGTTGACTTGTTGTTGAGATTGTTATTTAGTAGAAACAGATTTACGCACCATGTCTTCTTCTCTTAGTAATTGATATCTCGATAAATGGTTAGGGTTTGTTTGGTGAGAGTGGTGAGGGCTGTAGTGTGTGATTTGGGGCATAGGGTTTTGTGTCAAAAAATTTGGTGAATTTTGGTGTAAGCGGCAAGTGTCAAAAATTTTGGTGTAAGCGCCAAACGAAATTTTGTACACCCCGCTAAAAATATTCTAGTGAAATAGTGGGAACTTATTAAACTGGATTAATACATAGATCGGTTATTTATGACAACCGCTCTATTTAAACAAAATATGTTTGAGTTTGTGAAGTTTACATAGATCGGGTTCCTAGTAATAGCCGATCTATATAACTTTAAAATTAAATAGATCGGTTTTTAGCCTATTAACCGTTCTTTTTGTTAAAATTTCCCCTATTTTTCGTCATATAGATCGGGTTTTAAGAAAACCACACTATATGAAGTGATCTTTAGAAGCCTTTGTGTAGTAGTGACATGTGTTTTAGCGTTTTGAGTGTGCAGTTGAGTCGGTAAAAACATTGTTTTTCACATATTGTTATGAGGCTAGACATGTGAACTAGCTAGTCTATCGACGATTATCAAATTTTACGAATGCATGTACCGCTCATCCGTTTAGCTAGAGTGTACATTAGTGATCTTTATAGGGTTTCTAATTCAATCTTGTGAGTATAAGAAATGAAAATACGTATTCGCAAAACTAAAAAAGGAACCGAAAATCAAACCTTTGCAAACCAAAATACTCTTAATTGAAAGAAAAATTCGATTGTCACATCTTTCATTGGACCACACATGATATATTTTAACTTTCGAATTTAAAGTTATGTGTGACAAAAATTATTACTTATTATAGGATGATGATTGATTTTGAGAGAAAAAAAAATCTACAAGTTGTGTGAAGGAGATTATATGTTTTAGATGGCATGTGAAATACTAGCCTCATGAAGCATTTTTCATATCTTTACAAGGTCACACAAACTTGGGGTAGGATGATAGATGCGATCAAATTCAACTTATTCATGTATACAAGACAAAAAGTATCTTTTTGTTTGATCAAATTCAACTTGCTAATAATAATCAACCGATAGGAATTTTTCGAAAATATCATTGATTTACGCATAAATAAAGCTGCTGTTCAAAAAAAAAAAATTTTGTTTTTATGATCAAATGTCGTGTTCGAAAGAAATGAATAAGGTGTAGAGTTGATTTCAACATATTAGTTCAATAAATTGGGTGACCACTAATACGACTTTTTATCGTTTCTTCGAAAATGATTTGAAATGATATTCGAAAATGAATTGAAATGATATTATATTTATCCGTTTCGACTTTCATAGCGCTGCCGCGGAGCGCGCGAGATTATTTTTGCAACAAACCGATAACGCCAAGTACTATTTTTCAGCGATTGAGACTCCCCTTGAAACGAACCGATAACCCTAAAGACTATTTCCGTAAACATTTTAAAATATATAACAATTTTTATAAAATCGTACGCATGTCAGAACCATTGCAATATTGGGCTCGTTTTGTTCGCAATTCAACGATCTTTTCGGCGACATTTTTTTTCGAATGAATCGATAGATATGCGCTCCGTAATTGACGAATAAAGTTTGTTTTATTGAAAAGTCGTAAATAGGTCAAAGTTGAGGGTGCGTTTTGGAAATTGAGTTTTAAAAAATATGGAAAAAACGTAAATAGGTTAAAGTTCAGGGTGCGTTATGAAAATTCGATTTTTTAAATATATATATTAAACTTCAACATTTTTTATAAAATCGTACACATGTCAAAAGCGGTGCAATATTGAGCTCGTTTTGTTCGCAGTTCGACGATCTTTTCAATGACATTTTTTTTCGAATGAATCGGCAGATATGCGCTCCATATTTGATAAATAAAGTTTGTTATATAAAAAAGTCGTAAATAGATTAAAGTTCAGAGTGCGTTTCGAAAATATATAAAAAAAATAATTTTACCTCGAGATTCGTGCGTGGGGAATTTTTTATTCCAATGAAGGGGCACTGTGCCCTGTTTTTTATATAAGTATATCTTTTATATAATAAAAGAATTACATCATTTCAGAGTTTTCTATCAGATTAAATCTTATGTGAAAATAAATTGGACCAATCAGAATGCTTGATTTTGCCACGTAGGCAAAATCGTGCGATCTGATTGGTCAATAAAAAGTCAAAATTGAATCAATTTGGTCAAAATTAAAAAAAATGGTGGAGAAATTTGATGGAGAAAAAAAACACATAAAAATATATGTGTCAAATTTGTGAAAACAAAAACTTGAAAAAATGAGAGATAATTAATAAAACTTTAGTAGTTTAATTTTAAATAAATTATATGGAGTTAAAAGTGTAAATTTATAAATTTACAAGTTTTATTATAACTTTAAAAAATAAACAAATAACCCCTTAAACTTTAAACCTCTAGACTTTATATTTTAAAATACAACAAACGTAAACAATTTCTTACTTCCAAACAAAGATTTAACATTATCTAATCACATCTCAAATCTACCCGAAGAGTTTTTGGTAGATTTTTCATTGTCGGCCTGAAATCATGTTGTACAACCGAAGCACATCGAAGGTTCACTTGACCCGACTCCGGGCTACCTAAAAGGGTTGTTTCGCTGGGATTAGTTGACTCACAATGTCGAGTCAAAAAACAGGTAAATCAAAAGAAAAAAATTAGTAATCATCCTCAAATTCATATACTACGTAATATATAAAAGATTTAATGAATCTATTATCTTCATATATTTCGATAATACTCTATAACATAACTTATAAAACAGAAAAAATATATATATATAGTTTAAAAAAACATAATGTCTAAACCACGTGCGTGCACGGGCATTAAAACTAGTAATATATAATTTGTTTTAAGTCATATTACATGTTCGCCTATTTCATCATGTCGATTCAACATTATGTTGCGTATAAACCACGTTCAATTTAGGGGGATTTATGAAACCACCTCGTTCGATAAAAGTCTGTTCTGTTATTCTTTTTGTAATAAAGAGTAAAAACTAGTTCACTAATGTTTATATTAGTTTGTTAAAAAAAATGTTTATATTAGGATAACACGACATCATTAGAATATGAAAATTAATCGAGAGGCTATTCACTTATTGGTTTGTGAAAAAGTTGATCATTCTGCTATTACTTAATTTTATTAAAGAGTAATACCCGCTATTACTTATTACTTTTACTTAATTTTTATTAAAGAGCGGTACCTCTCAATTAAAATAACGAGGCTTTCATACTTGTGCATTGCACCGGGCTTGTTTTTTTTTAAATCTTTTTGTTAATTATGTAAAGCATAGTATAAGTTCATATCTCGGTGGTTGGGTTTGAAAGACGATTTGCTTTGATAAATACAAACAACTCTTTGTTTTCTTCGGCACTAACATCAACTTTGGACAATACAATAGCAGGATCATTAGACTAGTGGTACTCCCACCCTACCATTTGGTCGGTCTCCACATGACCCGACCAAACCTTCCATTACCTAGCATTGTGACCGACCAAACCCACCCAACCTTTTCATTTGTTTGGGCTGCTATATGACCGAACAAATTGAAGCCAATATCTGGCAATTTTTCTTTGGGATCACTTTTCATGAGAGGATCTTTTAATAACCCTAACAATGGCGATCTCCCTGCTCCTCCCCTCCCCCTAATTCACCGTTCACCTGCTCCTCCTCCCCACCTTCTTCCTCGATCTTCTCCTCCCTTCAAAAACCCTAATCAATTTTCTTCTTCATGGGAAAACAATTCGTCAATACGGATCAAAATGGTTGGACATGGATAACTCGGAACAAGAACTCAAAACCAATTGGAAATCCTTATCATAAGGATTTGGATAACATTGCAACATCCTTTTATGTCACCAATATGCCTCCGGCATTAACATCAAAAGGATTATGGAACGTGTGTGCTTCTCATGGTCGTTTGGTTGACGCTTTCATCGCTAATAAATTATCTAAAGGAGGTAAACGCTTTGGTTTTATTAAATTTCTTGGTGTTAAGGATGCAAATTCTATTGTGAACTCTATGTCGAATATATGGATTGGTAGTTTTCATCTTTACATCACCTTAGCTTTAAACCAACGTCTCAACACAAAAACCCTAGCACCAAAATATACTCAATCCCAACCAAAACCTACCAACGCTTTCACTACCACCAATAACCAAAACGCCTTCCCAACTCTTAACAACATCGCCACAAATAATACACCTCCAGAAATCAAAACACACCAACCAAAACCCTCATACTCCTCGACCCTCAAATATGTTCCCATATCAACCTCCAACGAAACAAAACCCATCCAAAAACGCACCATCACACTCACGGAACAAGAAACCATTAATGTGGAAAACACGGATACAATCCTACTTGTGAAATTGAAAGACATCGATTCCATGGAAAACATGTATGTCATTTGTAGGAATGAAGGCTTCTTAGATCTTAATATTCATCATGTTGGCGGATACTGGATTTGGATACAATTTCCCTCATCTATGTCTTGCTCTAAATTCCAAGAGAATGAAAGTCTTAAAAGGTTGTATTCGATTAAAAGGGCTCCCATGCCTAATTTTAAAATTGACGAACGAATTCTTTGGATTGAGGTGAGTGGTTTACCTTTATGTGCTTGGGGCTCAATGGCTTACAAAAAGATTGCAAGTAGCTTTGGGAAATTCTTGTTCTTTGAGAAGGAAGAATCCACAGCATTGAGTTCGGGTAGACTTTGCATATCTACCAAATCACATCAACTCATCTCGGAAACTGTTCAAGTCGACATCAAGAATGAGTCTTTTGAGGTTTCGGTCCAAGAAATTGGATCATGGAGTACAAAAATAAAAGATGACTACAATGACATTTCCTCCAACCACGATTTAAAGGAGGTGGATCATGTATCTGAATCAAACGACGAGCAACCGATTGATGATTTTGAAATACTCCAAACAAAACTCAACAATATGGATGAACAAGCTTTTGACAATGAACTGGGTACCGAAGGGGACAAAAAAGATGGTGAAAATAGGTATTCAATCGACTCCCCAAAGAAAAAAATGGAAGAAGACACCAATTTTAATTCCACTAATTCAGAAACAAAGGATAATTCTTCGGATTTAAGTAGACCTCCTGGATTTGAGTTCATGAAAAAGAGCTTTTCATCATCTAGCAATTGTTCTACATCGTTTGCAAGACGTAGAAAAAATGATATCAAAGGATTTTCCCTTTTAAGTGAACTCAACCAAATCATTGATGTGGGCTCATCACTTGGTTATGATGTTAGAGGATGTAAAAAAACTCTAAACAAAATGATCAAAGGAATCGGGATTCACATGGTTGACAAATGAATATTTTGTCAATAAATAGTTGTGGTACGAGGAAAAGAAGAAAACGCATGTGGATAAAGGACCTTTGCCTTAAACACAATGTGCATTTTCTTGGGATTCAAGAATCAAAAATGACTCGTCTTGAGCTATTTCGAATTAAATCTATGTGGGGTAACTATGCTTTTGATTATGCTTGTAGTATGGCTCGTGGTCTCTCAGGTGGTCTTATTTCTATATGGGACCCCAATATGTTCTCTAAGAATTCTATTTGGTGTGACGACTCGTTTATTATTATCAAAGGGAATTGGAAGAATGTAGTGGGAGACTGTTTCATGGTGAATATTTACGGCCCACAAGATCATGTTTCTAAACTTGCCTTATGGAATAGACTCACAGACTTCATGCATCACCATAATGGCTCCTATATTATGTTTGGAGACATGAATGCTGTCAGAAACGCACAAGAAAGGTTTGGTACTACTTTGAATAGTATTGAAGCTGATCATTTTAACTCTTTCATTGATTCTACAGGTTTGGTTGATCTTTCTATTGGTGGTCGTCTTTTACTTGATGAATAATGCTTAGGTACTAAGCTCAGTAACTTGATCGCTCCTTATTTCTAAAGATGTGGACTAAATCGGCTCCTAGATGTTCGGATTACTGCTCTTGATAGGTTATGGTCTGATCACAACCCTATCCTTCTTCATATTGACAAAACTGATTTAGGTCCCTCTCCGTTCAAATTGTATAAACTCTTGGCTTCTGAGAGATGGTTTTGATTAAACTCATAAAGAGGGATGGGAATTGATTGATTTTCTAATCTCACAAATCGTCATGAAAAGTTTCGCCCGCCCCAAGATAATGATCAAACAATGGAGCAAACAACGCATCAAAGACGTTGGAAGAAAACAGAAAACCGTATGGCTCTGAGGAAATTTATTCAATTAAGGGAAAAGGATTGTTGAGGGATCGCTTATGCCTTCCGACAATGATCACGCATCATCCTTCTTCAAGAAATTGAAAGATCGATAAGTTTGCGTCAATGGATCTTATCCAAAAAACTCGTGTCAAATAGGATATAAATGGGGATAGAAATTTCAAATTCTTCCATGGTATCATCAACCAAAAAAGGGCAGAATCAGATGATCAATGCGGATAATGGTTTTGAAGGAAATTGGATCAATGAAATACCCTTGTTTGATCAGGATGCCTTCATTTAATTCTGACAAAAGGAAATTCCAGCTCAAGATACTCAGGTTATGTTCTCTACTGTCCTCATATCTCATTCCACTCAAAACTGCATGGATCGAGAAATCTTGAAAGCTCAGGTTAATCTCTTGTGGAAAATGAAGGAAAGCCGTTCTGGGGATCCCGTTTGAGGGGGTTTGTGTGGAATGTAGTTAAAGCTCCTGGCTCGGGCATGGTTACAATTTTGAGTTTCGTGGAAGACAGTATTAGGGCACTATTCAGAGGATTATATGATTTCGTTCAAACTTATTCTTTGCTACTTGTGTATGCCTAAATTGGTTGTATTACTCTTTCATTTTTCACCTTATCCCAAAGGTCAACATCCCTACCTTAATCAACTGACCTTCGCCACTATTTTGCTTATTGGTATTCACTATATGATCATGCCTAAGTTTTTAGCTAACCGTTTATTAAAGTGATTGACAAGATTGTTAGCATAGAGCTAGATCGGGTTTATTGATGGTCGTCAATTTCATTGATGGCCCCGTTATTCTTAGCGAAAAATCAATTGGTGGTATAAAAATCGAAAAAAAGAAGTCCTTATTTTTAAAGTGGGGGGGTGGGGGGTACTTTGAAAGGGCTTTTGGATTCCATAGCTGGAAGTACTTGATTCACATTCTCGACAGATTTTGACTTTGGTAATTAATGGTGTTCTTGGATTAAAGCTAGGTCTCAATTCTTCGAGAGCTTCTATACTTCATTATTGGTAGCCCTACATATTGTTTGGAGGTCTCTAGTAGCGTGGTTTCTTAGGTAGGAGGTCCTCTATCTCCTTCCTATTTTATCTTGGTTATGGATGGTCTTCATAATGCTTTTGTGGAGCGTGTGGGAAATGGTAATGATTATTGGTTGTGTTATATTAACAATTCTACTATCAATGTTTTCATCTTTTTTATGCAGATGATGTGATCATTACTACGGATTGGAGATGCTAGAGGACATGCGGATTATTTCAATTTCGTGTTTCTCCATGTTTTTTATCTAGCCTGCGGGTCTCAAGAATTAATATTCACAATCTAAATAATTTATGGTATTGAGGTTAATAAAGATGAAACAATAGTTACACCAGTTTTTAGTATGGCTAGCATGCTGGTTGTATTGCGGTGTTATCCCTTTCAGTACCTTGGTCTCCCACTTGGTTCCAATATGAAGTCTATTGCTGTTGGAAGTCGCTTTGTTGATTCATTTTCTTATGAGCTTTCCTCTTGGAAAGTTAATCTTCTGTCGATTGCGGGGTCGTCTGGACTTCTTTTCAAGTCTGTGATAGGTTGTCTTGGTATCTACTATCTATCGATTTTAGAGCCCCCGAATCGGTCCTTCAAGACCTGGAAAGAATTCAGGCTAAATTCTCTTTCTGGGGTGGTAATAAAGATGAAAACAAAATGGCTTGGGTCAAGTGGCCAATTATTCTTAATTCTTTTGTTTATAAGAGGGTTAAACGTTGACAGTCTAAAGCTTTCAACCTGGATCTTCTTCAAAAAATGCGTTGGAGGTTGCTTTCATTCCCCAAACGCCCTTTGGTTTAGGTCATCAAAAGCTTATCATGGTCTAAGGAAAAAAGGAGGTTGCTGATACAAATGGTTGGTAGGCTTCAAGGGAATTGGGTTAACTTTGTTGGGGTCTCAAATTCCTCCACTTGAAAGGTTTATCTTATCTAACGCTTTTCGTTTTAAATTTTTAAAGTAGGGTGTGGCACTCGTATTCGATTTTGGAAAGATATTTGGGGTAGGCGAGACTCCCTCATTTTTACAAGGTACAATCGGCTATATCGTCTTGATCAAGACAATATTGTTTATCATTCGATGTATTAATATATGGGAATGGTCTTTGGAATTGGTCTCGGGCCAATCTTGGTGTTAGTAGAATATGAACTTTTTACGTCGACATGCTAAATGAGATTCGGGTCAAATATAATATTGATGTCAATGAAGCATACTTGTAATTGGCAGTCTTGGTCCTAAATGGTACTTTTTACCGTCAAGAATGCCTGTTATAGGATTGACACAAAAAAATCCTTCTTACTCCTTGCTCATTGCTAACTACTTGGGATTAAATCTATCCCCGGAAGGTTTATGTATTTATGTGGAGGATTTCATTTGGACCGGCTCCATCATAGACTAAATCTCTCTTGCGATGGTATGGTATTCACGGTCATCTCTTGTCCTTCTTGCAACTGCCAAATGTTGAATCTGCTAATCATATTTTTTTCGAATGCGACATTGCTTCGATATGTCGAAAAAGCTCGTTTTTTGATGGTGTGTATTCCTCTTTTTATGCTTCTCTTGGGATTCTTTCAATGATTGGAACATCTATTGATAGCCTCTAAAGAGAAAAAACACAGTTCTTATGTTATTACTGCTTCGGTTCTTTGGTGGCTTTGAAGATACCGAAATAGCTGTCAAGTTTAACTCTTAACCGTTGAGGAAAAATAATCTTTTCGATAATGTTTGTTTCTCTTCATTTTCGTGGCTGCACAATAGGGACCATATGAAGTTATCTTGGAATGACTGGCTTATGTATCCTCTTTCGATCGCGCGCATTGGTAATGGTTAAAGCTGTTTTTGGTTTTTTCCCTGAAGCTGACGTTCAAGTTCGCTGGGTTGGTGTACTGTACGCCAGGTTTTTTTTCATTTGGCGGTCTTCAGTCTGGATTGAGGATGGTGCTTCTTTCATCCTTCTCTCGGGACTTGTTTGGGGTTTCATCAAAATCCATCTCGGAGTGAAAACCGGTGGCTCGGCCTCCGGGATGGGGGGAGGTTTTTCTTTTCGAAGTGAAAACCAAATCCTGTCGGCCTTCGTGTCAAAAGTTTATTCATTTCCCTTTTGATTCATCTCGCTAGTTTAAAGTCTCGGGATTTTACCATTTTTCGATGTTATGTAATTATTTTTGTTGACTCTATTATACTTTAAGTCTTTAGTGTCTTGCTAGACTCTTTTTTTATATATTCCATCTTTGCCGTTAAAAAAAAATAAGAGGATCTTTTACTTGATTTTGACATCAGTAATTTTTTGAGCAAACAAATGGTTGCTGAGAAACTAGTGAACTCGAAAGATGTTTAAGTTAATTGCAAGACATCTTAATCGCTCTTGAGGCTGCTAAGTCAAGAAATGCCGAGTTGACTCACGCTGAAATTTTTTCCAACTCACTCCAAGAAGCTCTTTCGCAAAGGGACATGATTCTTTAAATATGTGCACAAATTATGGCTATACTTATAAATACTCCGTATTATTTTAAGTTTTAATTTTTATTGTATTATTTTTAATTTTATTTTAATTATTGTAATGTTTTATTTTAATTAAAAAAATGTTCGGTCACCTGTTCGGTCGGATTACGAGGGTTTGGTCACTGTTTGGTCTAAAAGAGAGAAAACTGAGTTGACACTGATGTGACAGTCTGGTTTGTTCACCTGGTTGGTCGGATTACTCTTAGTCTTACTTAACAATAGATGCCGCCTTTTCATACTGCACATATGATAATAATAACTCTTTCAGGTAACAACATTGTATCCGGAATCCACAAAGTATTAGACTGGATGTAATGGTAAGGTCGACCTTCGGTCGGTCGTCCCATGTGGAAGCAACTAAGGTCGGTCGTCCCATTACCTCAACCGAAC